>JAPFBE010000621.1:0-37002 GCA_034336665.1 Luscinia megarhynchos
CCCTCATGCTATACTTCCTAGACTCAATACTCAGTATAGCACAATGCAGTACAACCTCTCCAGGGATCCCTTGAGAGACCTCTAGACCCAATTCAGGGTCCCAGACTCCAATTCACAGATAACAGAGACCCCAGACTCCTGTAATTCTAGGAGGTAAGAGACCCACACTCCAGAGACTCCCTGACCTGTATAGAAGTGGGGGGGTCTAGATTCACAAGAGAGACTCCCCAGACTCCATAGTGGGGGTTTCAGATTCCATACCAGGAGAGTATCTCCCAGACTCCAAAAATGCAGCAGGGTGGGGCTCTCAGCCCCATAGAGGACTTCTGTGCCCCATAGAGACCCTCCCCAGCCCCACAGAGACCCTCCCACAGACCCCCTTGTGCCCCCCCTTAGAGACTCCCCCTCTCTCAGCCTCCCCACTGACTGTAGGGACCTCCAGCCTGTCCAGCTTTTGAGAGACCCCAGACTCCACAACAACAGTGTGGCTCCCATTCTTCAGACTCCCCTTGTGCCTCATTGTGGGACCCCCAGACCCACAGCAGGGCTCCCCAGCCCCCAGACTTCAGCCCCACAGGGACAATTCCCCAGCTCACCATCAGGGTTCCTCCTTAGCTCACTGTAGAGACCCCCAGCTCCCCCCAACAGGCTCTCTCAGCCCCACAGAGACTCTTCTGTGCCCCACTGACCCGAGGGACGCTTCTCCAGCCGTCCACAGCTTGCTGACCAGCTAGTCCAGGTTGGTGGAGAACAGGGCTTAGTGCCATGCTGTTCCCTCGATCAGGCTGGGGCACGGGGGGTCAGTCCTTGCCCCATAGAGATACCCCACAGTCAGTTCCTCCCCATAGCTGGCCTGCTCTGCCTTCATAGATGCCCCATTGAAGCTGCCCCAGGCATAGATATCCCTCTCTGGATCCCCATAGACGCATATATCTGCCCCATAGATGCTCCCCTGATCCCATAGTACCCCATATTCGCTCCCCATAGATACCCTGATCCCATAGATACCCCCATTTCTGCCCCATAGTAGACCTCATTTCTGCTCCCATAGATACCCTGCATATCTGCCCCATAGATGCTCCTTCTTCACAGCTGCCCTAGAGTACGCTCTGCCCTAGATACGGCATATCTGCAGATAAATTCTAGCTGCCCCATAGATACCCCCATATCTGCCCCATAGATACCACAGCTGATCCCATAGATACCCCATATCTGCCCCATAGATGTCACTCCCATTTCTGCCCCATAGATACCATATCTGCCCCATAGCACTGCTCCCATACAGATGTTCCCCATTTCTGCCCCATAGACGGCATTTCTGGCCCCCATAGATACCCCACAGCTGCCCCATAGATAGCTCCCTGATCCCATAGATACCCCATATCGTCTCCCATAGCTGCTCTGCCCCATAGATACCCCATTTCTGCCCCATAGATACTCCCAGTGTACATATCTTCGTCCTTATTATTAGACACCTCTATGTGCCTCACTGATCATGAGGCTGGGGCACGGGGCTGTCCTGCCCCATAGGATGCCACCTCACAGCTGCCCTGCATAGATACCCCCCTGATCCCATAGATACCCCAGCATATCTGCCTCCCATAGATACCCCCATTTCTGCTACGGCGCGGCTCTGCTTAGATACCCCACAGCTGCCCCCATAGATAGCCCCGTATCTGCATAGATACCCCACAGCTGCATGTAGATACCCCGCGGCATCTGCCCCATAGATACGCATTTCTGCCCCATAGATACCCCATATCTGCCCCATAGGGTTGTGTTTTTGTGTTGTGTGTGTTTTTGTGTTTGTTGTTTGGTTTTGGTGTTTTGTGTTTTTGTGTTTTGTGCGCCTCCCCATGTGTCCTCGTTCCCTCGATCAGCTAGGCTTGGGGGGCCGTCCTGCCTCATAGTGCTCTGGGCCCCATAGATATCCCAGCATATATCTGCCCCATAGATACCTCAATACAGCTGCCCCAAGATACCCCTGATCCCCATAGATACCCCATATACATATCTGCATAGATACATATATCTGCCCCATAGGTACCCCATATCTGCATAGATGCCGTATCTGCCCCATACAGCACGGCTCTTTCCGTCTCCCATAGATACCCTTACAGCTGCTCCCATAGATGCTCATATCTGCCCTGCATAGATACCCCCATATCTGCATAGCTTGTGGCTCTGCCCCCATAGATACCCCAGCTGCCCCATAGATAGCCCTGATCCCATAGATACCCCATATCTGCTCCCATGGCGCGGCTCTGCTGCCCCATAGATACCCCATCTGCCCCATAGATACCTATCTGCCTATAGACACCCCATATCTGCCCCATAGATACCCCTGATCCCATAGATACCCCATTTCTGCATAGACTGCCCACAGCTGCCTCTATGGCGCGGCTCTGCCCGTATAGATACCCCATTTCATTGCCCCCATAGACACCCACTATCACTGCCCCATAGGCGCCTTGTGCCCTCGCTCCCTCCCGGATCAAGCGAGGGCTGCACAGAGTCAGTCCCCTGCCCCATAGATATCCCATTTCTTGCCCTATGGCGCTTTGGCTCACGCCCTAGCATAGATACCCCCATATCTGCCCCATAGACACAGTATATCTGCTCATAGATGCATATTCCTGCCCTGCATAGATACATGTGTCCCTCCGCTCCCTCGGATCAGCGAGGCTGCACGGGGGTCAGTCCTGCAGATACCCCACAGCTGCCCCACAGATACCCCTGATCCCATAGATGCACATTTCTGCTCCCATACCACGCCTCTGCCTCCCATAGATTACATATCTGCCCCATGGCCTTGGCTCTGCATAGATACTTTCAGACTGCCCGCATAGATGCCCCATGTGCCCCTCGGCTCTCGGATCCAGCGAGGCTGCACAGCAGAGGCACAGGGGAGTCTGTCACAAATCCCCCAAATTCCAAATCTGCCCCTCCAAACTCCGCCAAATCTAAATCATCTCTCTCACCCAGCAAAGTAGTTCAGTAGAGCAGGTTCACGCATCCCCAAATCCTCTCCAAATCTGCCCCCAAATCCCCCAAATCCCCCAAACTCTAAATCTGCCCCAAATCCCCAAACTCCCCAAAATGCTAAATCCCCAAATCTGCTAAATCCCCCAAATCTAAATCTGGCTCCCAGTAGCCCCAGCCCCCAAATCTAAATCCCCCAAGATCGTAGTCACCCCCACATCTGCCCCCAAAGTCCCCCAATCCCCAAAAGTCAACCTGCTCAAGTCTTAAAGTCACCTGTCTCCACGCACTCTCCCCAAATCCCCCAAATCCCCAAGTCCCCCAAATCCCCCAAGTCCCCCAAATCTAACCTGCCCCAGAATCAAATCCCCCAAAATCCCCAAACTCTCAGAGATTCAAACTCCCCAAAAATCTGAGAACTCTTAGTCAAGTCCCCCAAACCCCTCAAATCAAAGTCAAAATCCCCCAAATCCCCCCATATCTGCCCCAAATCCCCCAAATCCCCTCCCTCACCCCAGCAGCTCATAGAGCAGGTTCACGATCTCAGCCTTCCATGCGCTCACGCTGGCCGGCCCTCAAGTGCTCGGGCTGACCCGTGCTGCGCACGCATGGCCAGGCCGGTCCAGTGCAGCTCAGCACCGAAGTGTCAGCATCCCCTGCGACCCCAGACCCAGACCTGGGAACTCAAACAGGGGACCTCCCAGACTCGACTCATGGGACCCCCAGACCCAGTTCCGCGGGACCCCAGACCCAGATCCGGGACGGCCCTGTGGCGTGGCCCGTGCTGTCTGGCGGCTCAGGCGTGTCAATGCAGCTCAGCACCAGCGTCAGCACATCCCACCTGCGACCCCAGACCCAATTCCAGGGAACTCCCAAACAGGGACCCTAGACCCAATTCATGGGACTAGACCCAATCCACGGGACCCCAGACTCCAATTCGGGACCCCACCTTCTCGTGCGGCCGTGCTGTCACCCGGCGCTCAGGGCGGGTCAATGCAGCTCAGCACCAGCAGCCAGCATCCCCTGCAAGTACTCCCAGACCCAATTCATGGGACCCCGTGACCCAATTCATGGGACCCCAGACCCAGTGGGGACCCCGCAAGACTACTGTCGGCCGTGCTGCTCATGGCCTCGCAGGCGGTCAATGCAGCTCAGCACCGTAGCGCCAGCATCAAGGAGACCCCAGACCCAATTCATGGGACCCCAGACCCAATTCATGGGACCCCAGACCCCAGCACGGGACCCCACAGACCCGCCATGGGACAGACCCAATTCCAGGGACTCCGCCTGGCGGCCGCTGCTGGCAGCTCCGGGCAGGTCCAATGCAGCTCTTCAGCGCTCCAGGGGTCAGCATCCCCGCAGACCCTAGACTCCAGATCCCGGGAACCCAAACAGGGACCCTCCTAGACCCAATCCATGGGACCCCAGACCCAATTCATGGGACCCCAGACCCAATTCTGGGACCCCAGACCCAATTCCGGGACTCGACTCACTCGGGACCCCGCAGTGCCTTGTCGTGCTGTCTGGCGCTGCCAGGCGGTCCAATGCAGCTCAGCACCGCCAGCCAGTCAGCATCCCCTGAGACCCCAGACCCAATTCACATGGGACCCCAGACCCACCTGGGGACTCCCCAGACCCACCTGGGACCCCCAGACCCACTGACCTCACCACTGCTGTGGGTTGCTGTACTGGGCCAGGCGGTCAATGCAGCTCAGCACCAGCGTCAGCATCCCCTGCGACTCCCCAGACCCACCCCATGGGACCCCCAGACCCAATTCACGGGACCCCAGACCCACCTGGGACCCCAGACCCAATTCATGGGACCCCCAGACCCAATTCATGGGACCCCTAGGACCCACCTGGGACCCCTAGACCCAATTCACGGGACCCCAGACCCAATTGGGAACTCAAACAGGGACCCCAGACCCAATTCATGGGACCCCAGACCCAATTCACGGGACTCTGGGGACTCACACCATGGGACTCTAGCACTCACTTTGGGACTCCTGCCTCAGTGCTGTCGTACAGCTCTGGCCAGGGAGTGGTCAATGTGAAAGCTCAGCACGAGGGTCAGCATCCCCTGCGACCCCCAGACCCAATTCAGAAACTCAAACTGGGACCTCAGACCCAATTCATGGGACCCCAGACCCAGTCTGACCCCGCTCCTGCTGTCAGTGCTGTCATGGCCAGGGCGGTCAATGTAGCTCAGCACTAGCTGCCAGCATCCCTGGGACCCCAGACCCACTCAGGAACTGACAGGGACCCCAGACCCACCACGGGACCCCAGACTCAATTCATGGGACCCCCAGACCCACAATTCATGGGACCCTAGACTCCACCTGGGACTCCTCAGCTTTCTGCTGCTGCTCGCACAGGCCGATGTCAATGCAGCTTCAGCACGAGGGTCAGCATCCCCTGCGACCCCAGACCCACCTGGGAACTCAAACAGGGACCCCAGACCCACCCATGGGACCCCAGACCCAATTCACGGGACCCCAGACCCACTGGGACCCCTCGGCCTTATGTCCGTGCTGCATGCAGCCAGGCGGTCAATGCAGCTCAGCACGCGAGGGTCAGCATCCCCTGAGACCCCAGACCCAATTCGAGAAACTCAAACAGGGACCCCAGACCCAATTCATGGGACCCCAGACCCACCTATGGGACCCTAGACCCACTTGGGACTCCTCTTTTGTCTGTGCATGTGGCTGTAATGCGGTCAATGCAGCTCAGCACGAGGGTCAGCATCCCCTAAAGTGACCCCCAGACCCACCTTGAACTCAAACAGGGACCCCAGACTCCACCACGGGACCCCAGACCCAGACCATGGGACCCCAGACCCACCATGGGACCCCAGACCCACCTGGGGACCCCAGACCCACTCTGGGACCCGCCCCATCTTGCTGCGTGCTGTACTGGCCAGGCGTCAATGCAGCTCAGCACGAGGGTCAGCATCCCCTGCGACCCCAGACCCAATTCAGAAACTCAAACAGGGACCCCAGGACCCAATCCATGGGACCCCAGACCCAATTCACGGGACCCCAGACCCAGCCTGGGGACCCCTCGCCCTGCTGCGCTGCTGTATGGCCAGGCGGTCAATGTAGCTCAGCACCAGGGTCAGCATCCCCTGCGACCCCAGACCCACCATGGGACCCCAGACCCAATTCATGGGACCCCAGACCCAATTCATGGGACCCCCAGACTCCATCTGGGGACCCCGCCTGCTGCGTATGCCGGGTATGCTGGCCAGGCGGTCAATGCAGCTCAGCACCAGGGTCAGCATCCCCTGCGACCCCAGACCCAATTCATGGGACCCCAGACCCAATTCATGGGACCCCAGACCTGGGACTCCTCCCTGACCTCACTGCCTGCAGCCAGGCGTGTCAATGCAGCTCAGCACCAGCGTCAGCATCCCCTGAGAGACCCCCAGACCCAATTCATGGGACCCCAGACCCACCATGGGACCCCAGACCCACCTGGGACCCCCAGACCCACCACTCAGACCCCAGACCCAAATTGGGAGCCCAAACTTGGGACACACACTCAGCACCAGCGCCAGCATCCCCTGTCGACCCCAGACTCCACTGAACTCAAACAGGGACCCCAGACCAAATTCATGGGACCCCAGACCCAAATGGGACCCCAGACCCAAATTGGGACCAGGATCAGCATCCCCTGGGAGACCCCAGACCCAAACTCGGACACCTCCCACTCCCCAATTCACCCGAAGGAATTTGAGGAGGGGTCTCTGGTTTCCCCTGTAATTTGGGGAGGGGTCTCTGGGATTCCCCGGAATTTGGGGAGGGGTCTTGGGATTCCCCCCGGAATTTGGGAGGGGTCTCACCTCCTGCTGGAAGACACACTCAGGCCCCCAGACCCAAACTGGGACACCTCCCACTCCCTACCCCCCTGGAATTTGAGGAGGGGTCTCTGGAGATTCCCCTGTAATTTGGGGGAGGGGTCTTTGGGGACTCCCCGGAATTTGGGGAGGGGTCTCACCTCCTGCTGGGAAGAGACTCAGGCCCCCCAGACCCAAACTGGGACACCTCCCACTCCCCCCACCACCCACAGGAATTTGGAGGAGGGGGTCTTTGGGTTTCCCCCTATAATTTGGGGAGGGGTCTTTGGGCTCAGCCCGAATTTGGGGAGGGTCTCACCTCCCGCTGGGGACAGGGACCCCAGACCGAAACTGGGGACACCTCCCACTCCCCAATTCACCCCCAGAATTTGGGAGGGTCTTTGGGATTTCCTGTAATTTGGGGGAGTCTCCGGGGCTCAGCCCCAGACTCTGGGGAGGGGTCTCACCCTCCTGCTGGGGAAGAGACTCAGGCCCCCCAGACCCAAACTGGGACACCTCCCACTCCCCCAATCTGCCCTGTTAAATTTGAGGAGGGGTCTCCCTGGTTTCCCCTGTAATTTGGGGAGGGGTCTTTGGGATTCCCCCGGAATTTGGGGAGGGGTCTCACCTCCTGCTGGAAGAGGCTCTGGCGCGCTGCAGCGCCTCAGGCGGCTCCTGGCGCTGCTCGTGCAGCTCGTGGGGGAGGGGCTCCAGGTACTCGATCAGGTCCCGCAGGCTCAGGGATGACGCCCCCCGATGGGGGAGGGGGAGGCGGCGACCCCGGGGCGGCCCCGCAGCGAGTCCAGGCTCCTGGAGGGAATTTGGGGAGGGGGGCGTCAGGGGAGGGGTTGGAATTTGGGAGGGGCGGCGACTCCTGGGGAGCCCCGGAGAGAGTCCAGGCTCCTAAAAAGGAATTTGGGGAGGGGCGTCAGGGGAAACAGTCCAGGCTCCTAAATGGGGCGGGAATTTGGGAGGGGGGCGTCAGGAGGGAGTCCAGGCTCCTAAATGGGGGGGGCGGGAATTTGGGGAGGGGGTCGGAGAATTTGGGGAGGGGGCGGTCCCGGAGAGAATCCAGGCTCCTGAAGAAGTAATTTAGTGTCTGGGGAGAGAGTCCAGGTCTCTAAATGGGGAATTTAGGGGGGGGCGGCCCCAGCAGCGAGTCCAGGCTCCTACATGGGGGAATTTGGGAGGGGGCGTCAGGAGGGAGTCGGAAATTGGGAAGGGGGCGGCGACCCCCGGGGGGCGGCCCCGAGAGAGTCCAGGCTCCTGGAGGGAATTTGGGGAGGGGGCGTCAGGGAGGGAGTCCAGGCTCCTAAATGGGGGCGGAATTTGGGAGGGGGCGGCTCACAGCGAGTCCAGGCTCCAGGGAAGGAATTTGGGAGGGGGCGGCGACCCCGGGGCGGCCCCGGAGAGAGTCCAGGCTCCTACATGGGGAATTTGGGGGGGCGTCAGGGGAGGAGGTCTGAAATTGGGAGGGGGGCGTCAGGGGAGGGAGTCCAGGCTCCTATATGGGGAATTTGGGGAGGGGCGGCCCCGCAGCGAGTCCAGGCTCCTACATGGGGGAATTTGGGGGAGGGGGCGTCAGGGAGGGAGTCCAGGCTCCTAAATGGGGGCGGGAATTTCGGGGAGGGGGCGTCAGGGAGGGAGTCCAGGCTCCTAAATGGGGGGCGGGAATTTGGGGGAGGGGGCGGCGACCCCCGGGGGAGCCCAGCAGGGAGTCCAGGCTCCTGGAGGGGTAATTTGGGGAGGGGGCGTCAGGAGAGACCCCGAGCGCCCCGGAGAGAGTCCAGGCTCCTAAAAGGAATTTGGGAGGGGGGCGTCAGGGGAGGGGGTCGGAAATTGGGGAGGGGCGGCGACCAGGCGGCCCTGCATGAGTCCAGGCTCCTGGGAAGGAATTTGGGGAGGGGGCGTCAGGGGAGGGGGGTCGGAATTTGGGGGAGGGGGGCGGCTCCGCAGCGAGTCCAGGCTCCTGAAGGGGGGAATTTGGGAGGGGGCGTCAGGGGAGGGTTGGAATTTGGGGAGGGGGCGTCAGGGGATGGAGTCCAGGCTCCTAAAGTGGGGGCGGGGAATTTGGGGGAGGGGGCGTGGGGTGAGGAGCAGCACGAAATACGGGCGGGACCCCTCCCCAAATTTCCCCCAGGATCTCCCCCAAATCTTGCCAGGACCCTCCCCAAATTCCCCTCAGGACCCCTCCCCAAATTTCATCAGGATACCCCCCACATCTGGCCAGGACCCTCCCCAAATTTCCTCAAGACCCCTCCCCAAATTTACCCAGGATCGTCCCAAATCTGGCCCGAATCCCTCCCCAAATTTCCCCAGGACCCCTCCCCAGATTTCCTCAGGACCCCTCCCCAAATTTACCCAAGATCGTTCCCAAATCTGGCCAGGACCCCTCCCCAAATTTCCCCAGGACCCCTCCCAAATTTCCTCAGGATACCCCAAATTTCCCCAGGACCCTCCCCAAATTTCCCCAGGACCCCTCCCCAAATTTCACCAGGACCCTCCCCAAATTTTCCCAGTATCTCCCCCACATCTGGCCAGGACCCCTCCCCAAATTTCAGCAGGATTCTCTCAAATCTGGCCAGGACCCCTCCCCAAATTTACCGAGGACCCCCCAAATCTGCCCATGACCCAAAAATCCCCCAAGACCCCTCCCCAAATGCGCTCAGGACCCTCCCCAGAATTCTGGGACCCCCAAAACCTCCCCAAATCCCCCTCAGGACCCCCCAAATCCCCCCAAATTTCACTGGGACCCTCCCCAGAATTCTGGGACCCCCAGGACCCCCCAAATCTCCCTCAGGACCCCCCAAAATCTCCCCAAAACTCCCTAAAACCCCCCAGAACCCCCCTAAATCCCCCCCAAATCCCCCCCAAATTTCACCAAGACCCCCAAAAATCCACTCAGGACCCCCCAGATTTCACTGGGACCCCTCCCCAGAATTCGGGGAGCCCCCCCAGACCTGATGAAGCCCCCCGTAGAGCCCCCCAGGACCCCCCCAAAACCTCCCCAAAACTCCTAAATCCCCCCCAGAACCCCCAAATCCCCCCAAATCCCCCCAAATCCCCCCAGATTTCACCCAGGACTGAAATTTCACCGGGACCCCTCCCCCAGAATTCTGGGACCCCCAGAACCTGATGAAGCCCCCGTAGAGGCCCCTCAAGACCCCCCAAAACCTCCCCAAAACTCCCTAAAACCCCCAGAACCTCCCAAAAACCCCCCACAGGACACCCCAAACTTCCTCAGGACCCCCAAATCCCCCCAAATTTCACCCAGGACCCCCTAAATCTACTCAGGGACCCCTCCCCAGAATTCTGGGACCACCCAGGACCTAAATCCCTTCCAGGACCCCCCAAATCCCCAAAACTCCTAAATCCCCCAAGAACCCCTAAATCCCCCCCAAATCCCCCAGATTTCACCAGGACCCTCCCAAATTTCACCGGGACCCCCAAATTTCACCAGGACCCCCCAAAAATTTCACCGGGACCCCTCCCAGAATTCGGGGACCCCCGGACCTGATGAAGCCCCCGTAGAGCCCCCAGGACCCCCAAATCCCCAAAACTCCCTAAAACCACCCAGAACCCCTAAATCCCCCAAATCCCCCAAATCCCCCAAATTTCACCCAGGACCCCCCAAATCTGGTCAGGACCCCCTCCCAGAATTCAGAGCCCCGGACCTGATGAAGCCCCCGTAGAGCCCCCCAGGACCCCCAAATCCCCCAAAACTCCTAAAACCACCCCAGAACCCCCTAAATCCCCCCAAACCCCCCGAATTTCACCCGGGACCCCCAAATTTCACCAGGACCCCTCCCCAGAATTCAGGGAGCCCCGCACCTGATGAAGCCCCGTAGAGCCCCGTGGTGCTGAAGACCATCCGCGCCGCCTGCGACTCCTGGTGCTGGGGGCGGGCTCAGGCTCAGCGCATCATCCATGTGTCCCTCCTGGTGCAGGATGGCCTGGGGGGCCGAATTTGGGGGGTCGCAGGGGGTCCCCCAAAATTCCGAGAGACCCCCCGAGGGCGGAGAGGGGGAGGGGAGTGAGCGAGGAGTGACAAAATCGTGGGTGGGGGTGGCTGAGTGACTCGTGGAGTTGGTAAAAATCCCCGAAATTCCGCCAAACTCCCCAAAAAATCTATTCGAAATTTCACCCCAGAGACGCGCCCAGGAGGTTTTGGGGAGCCCAAAAATCCCAAATTCCCGTCCTGAACCCCCAGGAAATCCCACCCAAGGCACCCCAAAATCCAACCTAGACCAAAATTAGTGACCCCTGGAGCTCACAAAATTATCCAAAATTCCACAAAATTCCCCCAAAATCCTCCAAACTCCCCAAAATCTCCTCGAATTTCCTCCCCCAAAGACACCCCAGGAGGTTTTGGGGACCCCAAAAATCCCAAATTCCGTCCTGAACCCCAAAAATCCCACTCAAGGCACCCCAAAAATCCCACCTAGACCAAAATTAGTGACCCCTGGAGCTCCCAAAATTATCCAAAATTCCACAAAATTCCCCAAAATTCCTCCAAACTCCCCAAAATCTCCGCGAAATTCCACCCCCAGAGACACCCCAGGAGGTTTTGGGGAACCCAAAAATCCCAAAAACGTCCTGAACCCCAAAAATCCCACCCAAGGCACCCCAAAAATCCCACCTAGACCAAAATTAGTGACCCCTGGAGCTCCCAAAATTATCCAAAATTCCACAAAATTCCCCCAAAATCCTCCAAACTCCCCAAAATCTCCTCGAAATTTCACCCCCAGACACGCCCCCAGGAGGTTTTGGGGACCCCAAAAATCCCAAATTCCGTCCTGAACCCCAAAAATCCCACCCAAGGCACCCCAAAAATTCCCCCTAGACCAAAATTAGTGACCCTTGGAATTCTCAAAATTATCCAAATTTCCCCAAAATTCCCCAAAATTCCTCCAAATTCCCCAAAAAATCTACAAGAATTTTCGCCCCCAGAGACGCCCCCAGGAGGTTTTGGGGACCCCAAAAATCCCAAATTCCGTCCTGAACCCCAAAAAACTCTAAAGGCACCCCAAAAATTCCCACCTAGACAAAAATTAGTGACCCTTGGAGTTGTCAAATTATCCAAAAATTCCCCAAAATTCCTCCAAACTCCCCAAAATCTCCTCGAATTTCCTCCCCCAAAGACACCCCAGGAGGTTTTGGGGACCCCAAAAATCCCAAATTCCGTCCTGAACCCCAAAAATCCCACCCAAAATCCCACCTAGACCAAAACTAGTGACCTCTGGGGGCTCCCAAAATTCTCCAAAACTCCCCAAAAATTCCCTCCAGACCCACCCCAGGACATTCTGATCACCCCAAAATCCCTCCTGAACCCCAAAAATCCCCCAAAACCTCCAAAATCCCCCCAAAATTCCCACCCAAAATCCCACCTAGACCAAAATTAGTGACCCCTGGGGCTCCCAAAATATCACAAAATTCCCCAAAATTCCCTCCAGACTCACCCCAGGACATTCTGATCACCCCAAATTCCCTCCTGATCCCCAAAAATCCCCCCCAAAACCTCCAAACTCCCCCAAACACCCCCCAAAATCCCACCCAGACCCACATTAGGGACCCTGGGCTCCCAAAACTCCCCAAAATTCTCCCCAAAATTCCCTCCAGAGTCACCCCAGGACATTCTGATCACCCCAAAATCCCTCCTGAACCCCCAAAATCCCCCAAAATCCCACCTAGACCCACATTAGGCGCCCCTTGGAGCTCTCAAACCCCAAATCCCCCAAACTCTCCCCCCGTTAATTTTTGGGGTGCCCCCAACAATTTTGGGGTGCCCACCTTCCTCTTGAGCAGCCCCAGGCGCAGGGCTTTGGAGGGTCGGGGGGCGGCGTAGGTGACCTAAAGTCCTTCCCTGAACCCCAAAAATCCCCCAAACACCCCCAAAACCTCCAAAATCCCCCAAAATTCCCACCCAAAAGCCCACCTAGACCCACATTAGTGACCCCTGGAGCTCCCAAAATTCCCAAAAATTCCCCAAAAATTCCCTCCAGACTCACCCCAGGGACATTCTGGTCACCCCCAAATTCCCTCCCTGAACCCCCAAAAATCCCCCAAAATCCAACCTAGACCAAAACTAGCGCCCTTGGAGCTCTCAAACCCACCCAAAACCCCCCAAACTCTCCCCCGATAATTTTGGGGTGCCCCCAACAATTTTGGGGTGCCCACCTTCTCTCTTGAGCAGCCCCAGGCGCAGGGGCTTTGGGGTCGGGGGCGTGGGTGACCCCAAAGTCCTTCCTGAACCCCAAAATCCCCAAATCCCCCAAAACCTCCAAAATCCCCCAAAAATCTCACCCAAAATCCCACCTAGACCCACATTAGTGACCCTGGAGCTCCCAAAATTCCCCAAAATTCCCTCCAGACTCACCCCCAGGACATTCTGATCCCCCAAATTCCCTCCCTGATCCCCCAAAAATCCCCCCAAAATCCCCCAAAACCCCCCAAAATCCCACCTAGACCCACATTAGCGCCCCTTGGAGCTCTCAAACCCCCAAATCCCCCCCAAAATTCCCCCCAAACTTGCTAGACCCTCCCCGATAATTTTGGGGTGCCCCCCAATAATTTTGGGGTGCCCACCTTCCTCTTGAGCAGCCCCAGGCGCAGGGGGCTTTGGGGTCAGGGGGCGGCGTGAGTGACCCCCAAAGTCCTTCCTGAACTAAAAATCCCCCAAACCCCCAAAACCTCCAAAATCCCCAAAAATCTCACCCCAAAATCCCACCTAGACCCATATTAGTGACCCCTGGGCTCCCAAAATTTCTCAAAATTCCCCAAAATTCCCTCCAGAGTCACCCCGGGACATTCTGGTCACCCCAAATTCCCTCCTGAACCCCAAAATCCCACCAAACTAAACCTACAAAATCCCACCTAGACCAAGGTGTAGTGACCCTGGGGCTCCCAAAATTTCTCAAAATTCCCCAAAATTCCCTCCAGACTCACCCCAGGTCATTCTGAGTCACCCCAAATTCCCTCCTGAACCCCAAAAGTCCCCCAAAACCCCCAAAATCCCACCTAGACCCACACTAGCGCCCTTGGAGCTCTCCAACCCCAAAATCCCCCAAACCTCCCAAAACTCCCCCAAACTCTCCCCCGATAATTTTGGGTTGCCCCCAATAATTTTGGGGTGCCCACCTTCCTCTTGAGCAGCCCCAGGCGCGGGGCTTTGGGGTCGGGGGCAGCGTAGAGTGACCCCAAAGTCCCTCCTGAACCCCAAAAATCGCCCCCAAACCCCCCAAAATCCCTCCAAAATCCCCCAAAATTCCTCCCAAAATCCCCCAAAGACCCACATTAGTGACCCCTGGAGCTCCCAAAATTTCTCAAAATTCCCCAAAAATTCCTCCAGACTCACCCCAGGGACATTCTGAGTCACCCCAAATTCCCTCCTGAACCCCAAAAATCCCCCCAAAACCCCCCAAAATCCCACCTAGACCCACATTAGCGCCCTTGGAGCTCTCCAACCCCCAAATCCCCCCAAACTCTCCCCCCCGATAATTTTGGGGGTGCCCCCAATAATTTTGGGGTGCCCACCTTCCTCTTGAGCAGCCCCCAGGCGCAGGGGCTTTGGGGTCGGGGAGCGGCGTGAGCCAAAGTCCTTCCTGAACCCCAAAAATCCCCCCAAATCCCCCAAAACCTCAAAAAATCCCCAAAAATCCCACCCAAAATCCCACCTAGATCCACATTAGTGACCCTGGAGCTCCCAAAATTCCCCAAAAACCCCCAAAACTCCCCAAAATTCTCCCCAAAATTCCCTCCAGACTCACCCCCAGGACATTCTGATCACCCCAAATCCCCTCCTGAACCCCAAAAATCCCCCAAAATCCCACCTAGACCAAGTAGCGCCCCTTGGAGCTCTAAAACCCCCAAAATCCCCAAACTTGCTTTGGGCCCTCCCGGATAATTTTGGGGTGCCCCCAATAATTTTGGGGTGCCCACCTTCCTCTTGAGCAGCCCCAGGCGCAGGGCTTTGGGGTCGGGGGCGGCGTAGGTGACCCCAAAGTCCCTCCTGAACCCCAAAAATCCCCCAAATCCCCCAAAACCTCCAAAATCCCCCAAAATTCCACCCAAAATCCCACCTAGACCCACATTAGGGACCCCTGGAGCTCCCAAAATTCCCAAAAATTCCCCAAAATTCCCTCCAGACTCACCCCAGGACATTCTGAGTCACCCCAAATTCCCTCCTGAACCCCCAAAAATCCCCCCAAAATCCCACCTAGACCCAAGTAGCGCCCCTTGGGCTCTCAAACCCTCCCAAAACCCCCAAACTTGCCCCCAGACCCCTCCGATAATTTTGGGGTGCCCCCAATAATTTTGGGGTGCCCACCTCCTCTTGAGCAGCCCCAGGCGCAGGGCTTTGGGGTCGGGGGCGGCGTAGAGTGACCCCAAAGTCCTTCCTGAACCCCCAAAATCCCCCCAAACACTCCCAAAAACCCCCAAACTCTCCCCCCGATAATTTTTGGGGTGCCCCCAATAATTTTGGGGGTGCCCACCTTCCCTCTTGAGCAGCCCCCAGGCGCGAGGGCTTTGGGGTCGGGGGCGTAGGTGACCAGAGGCAGCTCTGGCTGTGCTGCAGGAAGCACAGGGACTCCCCAAATTTGATCTCGGGGGGTCCCATGCCCTCGATGTCCCCTCTTGGGGGGCGTCTCCAGCTTCTCCTGGGGGGGTTTGGGGGGGACAGAAAGGGTGAGGAGGAGGAGGAGAGGGTGGGGAGGAGAGGTTAAGGGGAGTGTGCCAGGGGGTGGGGGAGACAGGATTTAAGGGGCCGAGGGACAGGATTTGGGGACAGGGACAGGATTTTGGGGACAGGGACAGGATTTGGGGACAGGGACACGGAGAGTGGGGACAGGGACAGGATTTGGGGACAGGGACATGAGAATTGGGGACAGGGACAGGATTTTTGGGGACACAGAAATGGGGACAGGGACAGGATTTTGGGGACAGGGGACAGGATTTGGGGACAGGGATGGGGACAGGGACAGGATTTTTGGGGGACTGAGGGACAGGATTTGGGGACAGGGATGGGGACAGGGACAGAATTGGGGACACAGGAAATGAGGGACAGGCAGAGGATTTTGGGGACACGGAAATTGGGGACAGGGACAGGAATTGGGGACACAGAAGTGGGGACAGGGACAGGATTTGGGGACAGGGATGGGGACAGGGACAGGATTTGGGGACAGGGACAGGATTTGGGGACACAGAAATTTGGGACAGGGACAGGATTGGGGACACAGAAATTTGGGGACAGGGACAGGATTTGGGGACACAGAAATTAGGGGACAGGGACAGGATTGGGGACAGGGATGGGGACACTTGGGGACATCCAGGGTTGTTGGGGACACGGAAATTTGGGACAGGGACAGGATTTTTGGGGACACAGAAATTGGGGACAGGGACAGGATTTGGGGACAGGAGGCGGGTTGGGGACACTCGGGGACACAGGAAATGGGGACAGTGACACTCGGGGGACACTCCGAGGGGGGACACTCGGTGACACTGGGGGGTGACATTTAGGGGACATTTGGTGACACTTGGGGACATTTAGGGGACACCTTGGAGGGGCGGAAGCAGAAGGTGGCCAGGCGGGGTGTTGAGGGACAGGGACAGGATTGGGGGACAGGAGCAGGAACAAGGACAGGATTTAGGGGACAGGGATGGGTTGGGGACACTTTCGGGGGACACTCGGTGACACTGGGGGGTGACACTTGGGGACACTTCGGGGACACTCGGTGACATTTAGGGGACATTCGGGGGACACTCGGTGCCACCTTGGAGGGCCGGGAAGCAGAAGGTGGCAGCGTGTTGGGGACAGGGACAGGATTGGGACACTTTCGGTGACACTTCGGGGGACATTTGGGGACACTTCGGGGGACACTCGGGGGAGACACTCGAGGGGACACTTTCCGGGGACACTCGGGGACACTCGGGGGACACTCGGTGACACTCGGGGGTGACATTTAGGGGACACTCGAGGGGACATTTGGGGACACCTTCGATGGCCGGGAAGCAGAAGGTGGCAGCTGGCGTGTTGGGGACAGGGACAGGATTGGGGGACAGGGATGGGCACAGGGACACTCGGGGACACTCGGGGACAGGTTGGTGACACTGGGTGACACTCGGGGGACACTCGAGGGGTGACACTTAGGGGACATTTAGGGGACACCTTGGAGGGCCGGGAAGCAGAAGGTGGCCTTGGCAGCTGTGTTGGGAACAGGGACAGGATTTGGGTACAGGGATGGGCACAGGGACAGGTTAGGGGACACTTCGGTGACACTCGGGGGACACTCGGGGACACCCGGTGACACTGGGGGTGACATTTGGGGACATTTGGGGACACTCGGTGCCACCTTGGATGGCCGGGAAGCAGAAGGTGGCCGGGGCGGGTGTTAGGGACAGGGACAGGACAGGGGGACAGGGATGGGCACAGGGACAGGATTGGGGACACTCGGTGACACTCGGGGACACTCGGGGGTAACACTGGGGGACACTCGGGGACACTCGGGGGACACCTTGGAGGCCGGAAGCAGAAGGTGGCTGCTAGCGGGGTGTTGGGGACAGGGACAGGTTGGGGACAGGGACAGGATTGGGGGACAGGAGCAGGAACAAGGACAGGATTTGGGGACAGGGATGGGGACAGGGACACTTGGGGACACTCAGTGCCACCTTGGAGGGCCGGGAAGCAGAAGGTGGCAGCGTGTTGGGGACAGGGACAGGATTGGGGGGACAGGGATGGGGACAGGGACAGGTTAGGGGACACTCGGTGACACTCCGGGGGACACCCGGTGACACTGGGGGGTGACACTTGGGGACATTTGGGGACACCTTGGAGGGCCGGAAGCAGAAGGTGGCAGCAGCTGTTGGGGGACAGGGACAGGATTGGGGGACAGGGATGGGCACAGGGACAGGTTAGGGGACACTCGGTGACACTTGGTGACACTCGGTGACTGGGGGGTGACATTTGGGGACACTCGGTGACACCTTGGGCTGGCCCGGAAGCAGAAGGTGGTGGTCGGGGTGTTGGGGACAGGGACAAGATTGGGGGGACAGGAACAGGAACAAGGACAGGATTTGGGGACAGGGACAGGATTGGGACACTTTCGGTGACACTCGGTGACACTGGGTGACATTTAGTGACACTCGGTGACACTCGGGGGACATTTAGGGACACTCGGTGACACTTGGGGACATTTGGGGACACCTTGGAGGGCCGGGAAGCAGAAGGTGGCCGCTAGGGTGTTGGGGACAGGGACAGGATTTGGGTACAGGGGATGGGGACAGTGACACTTGGGGACACTCGGGGGACAGGTTGGTGACACTGGGTGACACTCGGGGGACACTCGGGGTGACATTTAGGGGACACTCGGTGCCACCTTGGACTGACCGGAAGCAGAAGGTGGCCGCTGTGAGGGTGTTGGGGACAGGGACAGGATTGGGGGGACAGGGATGGGGACAGTGACACTTGGGGACACTCCGGGGACAGGTTGGTGACACTGGGTGACACTCGAGGGACAGTCGGGGGTGACACTTGGGGACATTTAAGGGGGACACCTTGGAGGGCCGGAAGCAGAAGGTGGCATGTGGCGTGTTGGGGACAGGGACAGGATTGGGGGACAGGAGCAGGAACAGTGACAGGATTGGGGGACAGGGACACTCCGGTGACATTTGGGGACACTCCAGGGACACTCGAGGCGACACTTGGGGACATTTAGGGGACACCTTGGAGGGCCGGAAGCAGAAGGTGGCCAGCAGCGTGTTGGGGACAGGGACAGGATTGGGGGACAGGGATGGGCACAGGGACACTCGGGGACACTTCGGGGGACAGGTTGGTGACACTGGGTGACACTTTCGGGGACACTCGGGGTGACACTTGGGGACATTTAGGGGACACCTTGGACGGCCGGGAAGCAGAAGGTGGCCGCTGGCGTGTTGGGGACAGGGACAGGATTGGGGGACAGGAACAGGAACAGGGACACTTTCGGGGACACTCCGGGGGACACTCGGGGGACACTCCGGGGGACATTTGGGGACACTTCGGGGACATTTGGGGACACCTTGGAGGCCGGAAGCAGAAGGTGGCCGCGCTGTGGGGTGTTGGGGACAGGGACAGGATTTGGGTACAGGGATGGGCACAGGGACAGGTTAGGGGACACTCGGTGACACTCGGGGGACACTCGGTGACACTGGGGGTGACATTTAGGGGACACTTAGGGGACACTCGGTGCCACCTTGGAAGGCCGGAAGCAGAAGGTGGCCATGTGGCGTGTTGGGGACAGGGACAGGATTGGGGGGACAGGGATGGGGACAGTGACACTTGGGGACACTTTCGGGGACAGGTTGGTGACACTGGGTGACACTCGGTGACACTGGGGGTGACACTTCGGTGACACTTGGGGACATTTAAGGGGACACCTTGGAGGGCCGGAAGCAGAAGGTGGCTTGTGGCAGCGTGTTGGGGACAGGGACAGGATTGGGGGACAGGGATGGGTTGGGGACACTTTCGGGGGACACTCGGTGACACTCCCGGTGACACTTTCGGGGACACTGGGGGACACTGGGGGGTGACACTTGGGGACACTCGGTGACACCTTGGAGGCCGAGGAAGCAGAAGGTGGCAGCGTGTTGGGGACAGGAGCAGGATTGGGGGACAGGGATGGGCACAGTGACACTTGGGGGACACTGGGTGACACTCGGGGTGACATTTGGGGACACTCGGTGACACTGGGGGGTGACACTCGGTGACACTTGGGGACATTTGGGGGACACCTTGGAGGGCCGGGAAGCAGAAGGTGGCTTTGTAGCGTGTTGGGGACAGGGACAGGATTGGGGGACAGGGACACTTTCGGTGACATTTAGGGGACACTCAGGGACACTCGGGGTGACACTCGAGGGGACACTCGGGGGTGACACTTTCGGGGACACTCGGTGACACCTTGGAGGACGGGAAGCAGAAGGTGGCCACGTAGCGTGTTGAGGGACAGAGGACAGGATTTGGGTACAGGGATGGGCACAGGGACACTTTCGGGGACACTCGGGGGACAGGTTGGTGACACTGGGTGACACTTTCAGTGACACTGGGGGTGACACTTCGGTGACACTCGGTGACATTTGGGGACACCTTGGAGGGCCGGGAAGCAGAAGGTGGCCACGCGTATTGCCTCGCCGCCTCCAAGCGCTGACCAGCTGGGGAGCCCTCGGCCAGCGCCAGGTACCGGCCCGTGGTGACGTGGCGGAGGCGGAACGGCTGCCCCCAGCGCAGGTGGCTGCCGCTCCAACTGGGGAGAGAAACTGGGATTACTGGGGATACTGGGGAGAGAAATTATACTGGTTATACTGGGCTGCCCCCAGCGGAGATGGCTGCCGCTCCAACTGGGAACAGAAACTGGTGTTACTGGTTATACTGGGGAGAGAAATTATACTGGTTATACTGGGCTGCCCCCAGCGGAGATGGCTGCCGCTCCAACTGGGGAGAGAAACTGGGGTGTTACTGGTTATACTGGGGATACTGGGGATACTGGTTATACTGGGCTGCCCCCCAGCGGAGGTGGCTGCCGCTCAACTGGGGAGAGAAACTGGTGTTACTGGTTATACTGGGGATACTGGTTATACTGGGGTCACTGGTTATACTGGGGGATACTGGGCTGCCCCCAAGCGCAGGGTGGCTGCCGCTCCAGCTGGGAACAGAGAAATTATACTGGTTATACTGGTTATACTGGTTATACTGGGCTGCCCCCCAGCGCGAGGTGGCTGCCGCTCCAGCTGCGGGGAGAAACTGGTGTTACTGGTTATACTGGGCTGCCCCCAGCGGAGGTGGCTGCCGCTCCAACTGGGGAGAGACAAACTGGTTATACTGGTTATACTGGGCTGCCCCCAGCGGAGATGGCTGCCGCTCCAACTGGGAACAGAGAAATTATACTGGTTATACTGGTTATACTGGGCTGCCCCCAGCGCAGGTGGCTGCCGCTCCAACTGGGGAGAGAAATTATACTGGTTATACTGGTTATACTGGGGACAGGAATGTCACTGGGGATACTGGGATGTCACTGGGCTGCCCCCAGCGGAGATGGCTGCAGCTCAACTGGGAATAGAGAAATTATACTGGTTATACTGGTTATACTGGGGATACTGGTTATACTGGGGATACTGGGCTGCCCCCAGCGGAGGTGGCTGCCGCTCCAGCTGGGGAGAGATAAACTGGTTATACTGGTTATACTGGGGATACTGGGGAGAGAAATTATACTGGTTATACTGGGGAGAGAAATTATATTGGTTATACTGGGGATACTGGTTATACTGGGATGTCACTGGGCTGCCCCCAGCGCAGGTGGCTGCCGCTCCAACTGGGGAGAGAAACTGGTGTTACTGGGGATACTGAGGGTACTGGGGGTACTGGGGATACTGGTTATACTGGGCTGCCCCCAGCGGAGGTGGCTGCCGCTCCAACTGGGAACAGAAACTGGTGTTACTGGTTATACTGGGATGTCACTGGGCTGCCCCCAGCGCAGGTGGCTGCCGCTCCAACTGGGGAGAGAGAAATTATACTGGTTATACTGGTTATACTGGGATGTCACTGGGCTGCCCCCAGCGGAGGTGGCTGCCGCTCCAACTGGGGAGAAATTATACTGGTTATACTGGTTATACTGGGATGTCACTGGGATGTCACTGGGCTGCCCCCAGCGGAGGTGGCTGCCGCTCCAACTGGGGGGAGATAAACTGGTTATACTGGGGATACTGGGGATACTGGGCTGCCCCCAGCGCAGGTGGCTGCCGCTCCAACTGGGAATAGAGAAATTATACTGGTTATACTGGTTATACTGGTTATACTGGTTATACTGGGCTGCCCCCAGCGGAGGTGGCTGCCGCTCCAACTGGGGAGAGATAAACTGGTGTTACTGGTTATACTGGTTATACTGGGGATACTGGGCTGCCCCCCTTAGCCGAGGTGGCTGCAGCTCAACTGGGGGAAGAAACTGGTTATACTGGGGATACTGGGGATACTGGGCTGCCCCCAGCGGGGAGATGGCTGCCGCTCAACTGGGGAGAGAAACTGGTTATACTGGGGATACTGGGGATACTGGGCTGCCCCCAGCGGAGATGGCTGCCGCTCCAACTGGGGACAGAGAAATTATACTGGTTATACTGGTTATACTGGGCTGCCCCCAGCGGAGGTGGCTGCCGCTCCAACTGGGGAGAGACAAACTGGTTATACTGGTTATACTGGGGATGCTAGACTTGCCCCCCAGCGGAGATGGCTGCCACTCCAACTGGGAATAGAGAAACTGGTTATACTGGGGATACTGGTTATACTGGGGATACTGGGCTTGCCCCCCAAGCGCGAGGTGGCTGCAGCTCAACTGGGGAGAGACAAACTGGTTATACTGGTTATACTGGGATGTCACTGGGGATACTGGGCTGCCCCCAGCGGAGGTGGCTGCAGCTCCAACTGGGGAGAGATAAACTGGTGTTACTGGTTATACTGGGGGTACTGGGGGTACTGGGGATACTGGTTATACTGGTTATACTGGGATGTCACTGGGCTGCCCCCAGCGCAGGTGGCTGCCGCTCCAACTGGGGAGAGAAACTGGGATTACTGGGGATACTGGTTATACTGGGGTCACTGGTTATACTGGGGATACTGGGCTGCCCCCCAGCGGAGGTGGCTGCAGCTCCAGCTGGGGAGAGAGAAATTATACTGGTTATACTGGGGATACTGGGCTGCCCCCAGCGGAGATGGCTGCCGCTCCAACTGGGAACAGAAACTGGTGTTACTGGTTATACTGGGGGTACTGGGGGTACTGGGGGTACTGGTTATACTGGGCTGCCCCCAGCGGAGGTGGCTGCCGCTCCAACTGGGGAGAGATAAACTGGTTATACTGGTTATACTGGGATGTCACTGGGCTGCCCCCCAGCGCGGGTGGCTGCAGCTCCAGCTGGGGAGAGAAACTGGTGTTACTGGTTATACTGGGATGTCACTGGGCTGCCCCCCAGCGCAGGTGGCTGCCGCTCCAACTGGGAACAGAGAAACTGGTGTTACTGGTTATACTGGGATGTCACTGGGGATACTGGGCTGCCCCCAGCGGAGGTGGCTGCCGCTCCAACTGGGGAGAGATAAACTGGTTATACTGGTTATACTGGGATGTCACTGGGGATACTGGGCTGCCCCCAGCGCAGGTGGCTGCCGCTCCAACTGGGGAGAGACAAACTGGTTATACTGGTTATACTGGTTATACTGGTTATACTGGGGACAGGAATGTCACTGGGGATACTGGGGATACTGGGCTGCCCCCCCAAGCGAGGTGGCTACGCTCAACTGGGGAGAAATTATACTGGTTATACTGGTTATGCTGGGGGTACTGGGGGTACTGGGGGTACTGGTTATACTGGGCTGCCCCCAAGCACCGAGTGGCTGCAGCTCCAACTGGGGAGAAATTATACTGGTTATACTGGTTATACTGGGGATACTGGGGAGAGAAATTATACTGGTTATACTGGTTATACTGGGCTGCCCCCAGCGGAGGTGGCTGCCGCTCCAACTGGGGAGAGAAACTGGTGTTACTGGTTATACTGGGGGGTACTGGGGGTACTGGGGATACTGGTTATACTGGGCTGCCCCCCAGCGAGGAGATAGCTGCAGCTCCAACTGGGGGAGATAAACTGGTGTTCACTGGTTATGCTGGGCTGCCCCCCAGCGCGGGTGGCTGCAGCTCAACTGGGGGGAGAAACTGGTGTTACTGGTTATACTGGGGAGAGAAATTATACTGGTTATACTGGGGATACTGGGCTGCCCCCAGCGGAGGTGGCTGCCGCTCCAACTGGGAACAGGGAAATTATACTGGTTATACTGGAGAGAGAAATTATACTGGTTATACTGGGGATACTGGTTATACTGGGCTGCCCCCAGCGGAGGTGGCTGCCGCTCCAACTGGGAACAGAGAAACTGGTTATACTGGTTATACTGGGGATACTGGGGAGAGAAATTATACTGGTTATACTGGGGATACTGGGCTGCCCCCCCAAGCGAGGAGGTGGCTGCCGCTCCAACTGGGGAGAGACAAACTGGTTATACTGGTTATACTGGGGACAGGAATGTCACTGGGGATACTGGGGATACTGGTTATACTGGGCTGCCCCCAGCGGAGATGGCTGCCGCTCAACTGGGAACAGAAACTGGTGTTACTGGTTATACTGGGGGTACTGGGGGTACTGGGGGTACTGGTTATACTGGGCTGCCCCCAAGCATGGGAGCTGCCGCAGCTCAACTGGGGGAGAAACTGGTTATACTGGTTATACTGGGAGAGAGAATTATACTGGTTATACTGGGGATACTGGGCTGCCCCCAGCTGAGGTGGCTGCAGCTCAACTGGGAACAGGGAAATTATACTGGTTATACTGGAGAGAGAAATTATACTGGTTATACTGGGGATACTGGTTATACTGGGCTGCCCCAGCGGAGATGGCTGCAGCTCCAACTGGGGAGAGATAAACTGGTTATACTGGTTATACTGGGGATACTGGGCTGCCCCCAGCGGAGATGGCTGCCGCTCCAACTGGGGAGAGATAAACTGGTTATACTGGTTATACTGGTTATACTGGGGACAGGAATGTCACTGGGGATACTGGGGATACTGGGCTGCCCCCAGCGGAGGTGGCTGCCGCTCCAACTGGGGAGAGAAACTGGGATTACTGGGGATACTGGTTATACTGGGGTCACTGGTTATACTGGGGATACTGGGCTGCCCCCAGCGCAGGTGGCTGCCGCTCCAGCTGGGAACAGGAAACTGGTGTTACTGGTTATACTGGGGGGTACTGGGGGTACTGGGGATACTGGTTATACTGGGCTGCCCCCAGCGGAGGTGGCTGCCGCTCCAACTGGGAACAGAAACTGGTGTTACTGGTTATACTGGTTATACTGGGCTGCCCCCAAGCAGGTGTGCTGCAGCTCAACTGGGGACAGAAATTATACTGGTTATACTGGTTATACTGGTTATACTGGGGACAGGAATGTCACTGGTTATACTGGGGATACTGGGCTGCCCCCAGCGGAGATGGCTGCCGCTCCAACTGGGGGGGAGAGAAACTGGTTATACTGGGGGATACTGGGGAGAAATTATACTGGTTATACTGGGGATACTGGGGATACTGGGCTGCCCCCAAGCATGAGTGGCTGCAGCTCAACTGGGAATAGACAAACTGGTTATACTGGTTATACTGGGGATACTGGGCTGCCCCCAGCTGAGGAGATGGCTGCGGCTCAACTGGGAACAGAAACTGGTGTTACTGGTTATACTGGGGGTACTGGGGGGTACTGGGGGTACTGGTTATACTGGGCTGCCCCCCAAGCGCGGGTAGCTGCCGCTCCAACTGGGGAGAGACAAACTGGTTATACTGGGGATACTGGGGATACTGGGGATACTGGTTATACTGGGGGATACTGGGCTGCCCCCCAGCGCAGGTGGCTGCAGCTCAACTGGGGAGAGATAAACTGGTTATACTGGTTATACTGGTTATACTGGGATGTCACTGGGATGCCCCAGCGAGGAGATGGCTGCAGCTCAACTGGGAATAGAGAAATTATACTGGTTATACTGGTTATACTGGGGGATACTGGTTTATACTGGGGATACTGGGATGCCCCCAGCGGGAGGTGGCTGCCGCTCCAACTGGGGGAGAGAAATTATACTGGTTATACTGGTTATGCTGGGGATACTGGGCTGCCCCCCGTGGCGAGGTGGCTTTCTGCAGCTCAACTGGGAACAGAGAAACTGGTTATACTACTGGTTATACTGGGATGTCACTGGGTCACTGGGGATACTGGGGGGTACTGGGGGAGGGACACGGACATTTAGGGAGATTTTGGGGACATTTCCCCAATGTCCCAAATGTCCCAAATTCCCCAAAATTCCAAAAAATCCCCAAAATTCCCCAAAAGTTCCCAAAGGGATTCCCAAAAGATTTCCCAAAAGATTCCCAAAAGGATTCCTAAAAAGGGATTCCCAAAAGGTTCTCCAAAAGGGATTCTAAAAGGGATTCAAGGGATTCCCAGAGATTCCCAAAGAATTCACAAAAGATCCCCCAAAAATCCCAAAGGATTTCAAAAGGTTCCAAAGAGATTCCCCAAAGGAGTTCACTAGAGGTTCTGCAAGGTCCCAAAAGATTCCCAAAAGATCTCAGAAAGATTCTGAAGGATTCCCCAAAGGGATTCCCCAAAGGGATTCCCAGAGGTTCAAAAGGATTCCCAAAAGGTTCCCAAAGGAGATTCCCCAAGAGATTCCCAGACGTTCCCAAAGATTCCCAAAGGAGTTCCCAAAGAATTCACCAAAGATTCCCAAAGGATTCCCAAGAGTTTCCCAGAGGTTTCCCTAAAAGATGTCCCAAAAGAGGATTCCCACAAAGGGTTTCGAAAGAGTTCACAGATGTCCCCAAATGTCCCAAAGTGCCATAAAAATGTCCCCAAATGGAGGCCCCAAAGATGACATTGGAATTGTCCCCAAAGGAGTTTCCCAAAGAGTTCCCAAGGAGTTCTAAAGATCCCAAGGGATTCCCCAAAATTCAGGAGTTTCCCAAAGTGTCTGAGATGTCCCCAAGAGTATCCATAAAATGTCCCAAAGATTCCCCAAAGGTTCCTAAAGGAGTTCCCAAGATTCCCAAAAGGGATTCCCCAAAGGGGATTCCCAAAAGGCTCACAAGGATTTCCCAAAGAGTTCCCCAAATGTCCCAAAAGTTCCCAAAAGGATTCCCCAAAAGGATTCATAAAAGGTCCCCAAAAGGGATTCCCAAAAATCCCAAAAATTCCTAAAGAATTCCCCAAAACATTCCCAGAGTTGGCAAAGGGATCCCAAGGATTTCCCAAAGATCCCAAAGAGTTCCCCAAAGATTCCCAAAGGGATTCCCAAAAATCCCCAAGAATTCCCAAAAGAGTTTCCCAAAAAGGTGCGTGAGAAAATTCCCCAAAATCCCAAAGGGTTAAGCCCTAAAGAATCCCAAAGGGATTAAGCCAAAAGATCCCAAAGATTCCCCAAAGTTTCCAAGGATTTCCAAAAGGATCCCCAAGATGTCCCCAAAGATGTCCATAAAAGATGTCCCAAAGGGATCCCCCAAAGATTCCCAAAGGGAATCCCCAAAGATTCCCAAAAAGTTCCCAAAAGATTCCCAAAAATTCCCAAAGATCCCCAAAGGAGATTCCCAAAATCCCAGAAATTCCCCAAAGATCCCAAAGATTCAGTAAAAGTTCCCCAAAGATCCCAAAGGGATTCAGCAAAAATCCCAAAAGATTCCCACAAAGTTTTCCAAAAGAGTCCCAAAGATCCCAAAAGATCCCCAAAGATTCCCCAAAGGGATTCCCAAAAGGGATTCCCAAAGATTCCCCAAAGGTTCCCAAAGTCCCCAAAATGTCCCCAGGTCACCTGATCACTTGGCTGGCTCCAAGGCATGTACAAGGGAGGCAATGGCCACCTGCGGCCCCGCCACACGTGGTCTGAGGCACGACTGTGAGAAAGAGAAAATTTGGGAGGGTCAGAAGATTTGGGGGAGGGGTCTAGAAATTTTGGGGAGGGGACCAGAGAATTTTGGGGAGGGATCAGGAATTTGGGGAGGGTCGAGAAATTTTTAGGGAGGGGTCAGAAAATTTGGGGAGAGGTCGAGGAGAAATTTTGGGGGGATCAGGGAATTTGGGGAGGGGTCAAAGAAATTTAGAGGTGGGTCCAAGAATTTGGGGGGTCAGAGGCCCAGGGGAGAGTCAAGAAACTGGGGAGTGGAATCATCCCCCCCCCCTCAATTCCCAAATTTGGCGTCACCCACAAAATTGTTGGTGGAGTCCCCAAAATTTTTTCATGCCACTAAAAATCCACAAAATTTTTTCAGGACCCCCCAAAATCCCCAAAAATCCTTCCAGGACCCCCAAAAAATCCCCAAAAATTTTTCAGGATCCCCCAAAGAAAATCCTTCAGGAACCCCCAAAAATCCCAAAATTTTTCGGGATCCCCCAAAAATCTCCCAAAAATCCTTCAGGACCCCCAAAACCCCCAAATCCCCAAAACTCCCCCAAACTCCCCAAACTCCTCCCAAAATCCCCAAAAGTCCCCCAAATCCTTCGACCCCCAAAAATTCGCCCAAAATCCCCCAAAATTCCTCCCCAAAATCCCTCCACGACTCCCCAAACTCCCCCAAAATCCCCCGGTTCACGCTAAAAATCGGGCCCCGCCCCCCACCTGCGCTCCGACCCTCCCCAAAATCCCCAAATCCCCCAAATCCCCCCAAAATCCCCCAAAATCCCCAAATCCCCACAAAATGCCCAAAACCCCCAAAGAGCTAAAAAACCTCCCAAAATCCCCAAAATCCCCAAAACCCCCCAAAAATCCCCCAAAAACCCCCAAAATCCCCAAAATCCCCAAAACCCCCAAAATCCCCAAAAACCCCCAAAAACCCCCAAAATCCCCCAAAAACCCCCCAAAATCCCCCAAAATCCCCCCAAAACCCCCAAAGATCCCCAAAAGCCCCCAAAATCCCCCAAAATCCCCCAAGGGAATTCCTCCCAAAGATCAGCTTCGGAGAGACTCCCCCAAAATCTCCCCAGGTTAAGCCCGCCCCCACCTGGGCTCCAGACCCTCCCCAAAGCCCCCAAAAGCCCCCAAAATCCCCCAAAAGTTCCCCAAATCCCCCAAAGTCCCCAAGACTCCCCAAAAGTCATTCTGACCCCCAGAGCTCCCCCAAAGATCCTTCAGGGACCCCCAAGATTCCCCAAAACCCCCCAAAATCCCCAAAAGTCCCCCAAAGATCCCCCAAAGAGCCCCCAAAAGGCCCCCAAAGGCCTCCCCAAAGTCCCCCAAAGATCCCCAAATCCCCAAGTCCCCAAAAGATCACCCCCAAAGATCCCCAAAGTCCCCCAAAGACCCCCAAAGGCCTCCCAAAGTCCCCAAGGCTCCCCAAAGTCCCCAAAGGCTCCCCAAGATCCCCAAAGGCCCCCAAAGATCCCCAAAATCACAAGATCCCCCAGGGATTCCTCCCAAAATCCTTCAGGACCCCCAAACCCCCAAAAGTCCCCCAAAGATCCGGGCCCACGCCCACCTACAGCTCACTCCTGCTGGGGGTCAGACACTGGATCCATGTGCCCGTGGAACAGCCGCATGCGGCCCCGACCCACGAACCCTGAAACAAATAAAAAATAAAAAATAAATATAAAATAAAAATTAAAATAAAAATAAAAATAAAAATAAAAATTAATATTAAAAGTAAAATTAAAATTGAAATTAAAATTGAAATAAAAATAACAACAGCCGCAGCACGTGGCCCCCGTCCACGAACCCTGGAAACAGAAATTAAAATAAAAATAAATATAAAATAAAAAATTAAAATTAAAATTAAAATTAAAATTAAAATTAAAATTAAAATTAAAATTAATATTAAAAGAGTAAAAATTAAAATTGAAATTAAGAATTGAAATAAAAATAACAACAGCCATGTGCATTTGGCTGACCACAGAACCCTGAAAACAAATAGGGAAATTAAAATTAAAAATAAAAATAAAAATTAAAATGGAAATAATGAAATAAAAACAAAAGATAAAATCAAAGGGATTGAAATTAAAATGAGAAATAAACAAAAATTAAAAGCCTTGACATGGCATGTGACGACCCACAGAACCTGACAACAAATAAAAATAAAAATAAAATTAAAATTAAAATTAAAATTAAAATTAAAATTAAAATTAAAATTAAAAGTAGAAATTAAAATTGAAATTAAAGGTGAAATAAAAATAACAACAGCCGCTGTGGCCATTTGACCATTACGAACCTAAAACAAAATAAAATAAAAATTAAAATAAAAATTAAGAAATAAAAATTAAAATAAAAATAAAAATAAAAATAAAAAATAAAAATTAAAGTGAAATTAAAAATTAAAATTAATATTAATATTAAAAGAGAAAAATTAAAATTGGAAATTAGAATTGAAATAAAAAATAACAACAGCGGCATTTATTTGACCAGAACCTGGAAACAAATAAAAATTAAAATTAAAAAGATAAAAATAAAAAATTAAAAATGAAATAATAAATAAAAACAAAAATAAAATCAAAAATTGAAATTAAAATGAAAATAAACAAAAATAATAACAGCTTGCAGCCATTTGACTGACGACCCTGAAACAGAAATTAAAATAAAAATAAATATAAAATAAAAAATTAAAATTAAAATTAAAATTAAAATTAATATTAAAAGTAAAATTAAAATTGAAATTAAAATTTAAATAAAAATAAATAACAACATGACATGCGTATTTGACCACGAACCCTGAAACAAATAAAAATTAAAATTAAAAAATAAAAATAAAAATTAAAATGAAATAATAAATAAAAACAAAAATAAAATCAAAAATTGAAATTAAAATGAAAATAAACAAAAATTAAAACAGCCGCAGCACGTGGCCCCCGGCCACGAACCCTGACAACAAATAAAAATAAAAATAAAATTAAAATTAAAATTAAAATTAAAATTAAAATTAAAATTAAAATTAAAATTAAAAGTAAAATTAAAATTGAAATTAAAATTGAAATAAAAATAACAACAGCCGCAGCACGTGGCCCCCGGCCACGAACCCTAAAACAAATAAAATAAAAATTAAAATAAAAATTAAAATAAAAATTAAAATAAAAATAAAAATAAAAATAAAAATTAAAATTAAAATTAAAATTAAAATTAAAATTAAAATTAAAATTAATATTAATATTAAAAGAAAAATTAAAATTGAAATTAAAATTGAAATAAAAATAACAACAGCCACAGCACGTGGCCCCCGGCCACGAACCCTGAAACAAATAAAAATTAAAATTAAAATTAAAATAAAAATAAAAAATTAAAATTAAAATTAAAATTAAAATTAAAAGTAAAATTAAAATTAATATTAAAATTGAAATTAAAATTGAAATAAAAATAACAACAGCCGCAGCACGTGGCCCCCGGCCACGAACCCTAAAACAAATAAAATAAAAATTAAAATAAAAATTAAAATAAAAATTAAAATAAAAATAAAAATAAAAATAAAAATTAAAATTAAAATTAAAATTAATATTAATATTAAAAGAAAAATTAAAATTGAAATTAAAATTGAAATAAAAATAACAACAGCCGCAGCACGTGGCCCCCGGCCACGAACCCTGAAACAAATAAAAATTAAAATTAAAAAATATAAATACAAATACAAATACAAATACAAATACAAATAAAAATAAAAATAAAAATAAAAATAAAAATAAAAATAAAAATAATAAAAATAAAAATAAAATAAAATAAAAATTAAAACAGCCGCAGCACGTGGCCCCCGGCCACGAACCCTGAAAACAAATAAAAATAAAAATAAAAATAAAAATAAAAATAAAAATAAAAATAAAAATAAAATTAAAAAATTTAAATTAAAATTAAAATGAAATAATAAAATATAAAATTAAAACAGCCGCAGCACGTGGCCGCCGGCCACGAACCCTGACAACAGAAATTAAAATAAAAATAAATATAAAATAAAAATTAAAATTAAAATTAAGTCAAAATAAAATTTATATAAAATAAAATAAAATAAAAATAAAAACTAAAATAAAAATTAAAATTAAAATTAAACATTAAAACAGCCGCAGCACGTGGCCCCCGGCCACGAACCCTGAAAAGAAATTAAAATAAAAATAAATAAAAATAAAAATAAAAATAAAAATAAAAATAAAAATAAAAATAAAAATAAAAATAAAAATAAAAATAAAAATAAAAATAAAAAAAATAAGAATAAAAATGAAAATAAAATAAAATAAAAATTAAAACAGCCGCAGCACGTGGCCCCCGGCCACGAACCCTGAAAACAAATAAAATAAAAATAAAAATAAAAATAAAAATAAAAATAAAAATAAAAATAAAAATAAAAATAAAAATAAAAATTAAAATTAACATTAAAGTTAAAATTAAAATTAAAAATAAAATTAAAATTGAAATTAAAATTAAAATTGAAATAAAAATAACAACAGCCGCAGCACGTGGCCCCCGGCCACGAACCCTGCGAATAAAAATAAAAATAAAAATAAAAATAAAAATAAAAATAAAAATAAAAATAAAAATAAAAATAAAAATATAAATATAAATATAAATATAAATATAAATATAAATATAAATATAAATATAAATATAAATAAAAAAAATAGATAAATGAATATTTAATATGGGCTATTCTGGGATGTCTCACCCTCCTCGCAGCCCGAGCTCACGGGGTTCATGTTAATGAGCTAATTAATGAATTAATTAATTAGGGACTGTGTCTCACCCTCCTCGCAGCCCGAGCTCACGGGGTTCACGTTAATGAATGAATGAATGAATGAATTTATGAATGAATTAATGAATGAATTAATGAATTAATGAATGAATTAATTAATGAATTCATTAATTAGGGACTGTGTCTCACCCTCCTCACACCCGGAGCTCACGGGGTTCACGTTAATGAATGAATGAATGAATTAATGAATTAATTAATTAATTAATTAATTAATTAATGGATTAATGAATTAATTAATGAATTAATTAATTAGGGACTGTGTCTCACCCTCCTCGCAGCCCGAGCTCACGGGGTTCACGTTAATGAATGAATGAATGAATTAATGAATGAATGAATTTATGAATGAATTAATGAATTTATGAATTAATTAATTAATTAATTAATGAGTGAATTAATGAATGAATTAATGAATGAATTAATTAATGAATTCATTGATTAATTAGGGACTGTGTCTCACCCTCCTCGCAGCCCGAGCTCACGGGGTTCACGTTAATGAATGAATGAATGAATTAATGAATGAATGAATTTATGAATGAATTAATGAATTAATGAATGAATTAATTAATGAATTAATTGATTAATTAGGGACTGTGTCTCACCCTCCTCGCAGCCCGAGCTCACGGGGTTCATGTTAATGAATGAATGAATGAATGAATTAATGAATTAATGAATTAATAATTAATTAATGAATTAATGAATGAGTGAATTAATGAATGAATTAATGAATGAATTAATTAATTCATTAATTGATTAATTAGGGACTGTGTCTCACCCTCCTCGCAGCCGAGAGCTCACGGGGTTCATGTTCCACAGCGTTTGCATGAACGAGGGCGTCGACCTGGAGCTCGCCCGAGGCCGTGGAGAGGTGCTGGGACAGCGGGACATCCCAGTATGGACCAGTATAAACCAGTATGGCCCAGTATAAACCAGTATGGCCCAGTATGTACCAGTATAAACCAGTATGGCCCAGTATGTCCCAGTATGTCCCAGTATCCCCCCAGTACAGCTCGCCCGAGGCCGTGGAGAGGTGCTGGGACAGCGGGACATCCCAGTATGGACCAGTATAAACCAGTATGTTGGTATGGCCCAGTATGTACCAGTATGTACCAGTACAGTATGTCCCAGTATGTCCCAGTATCCCCCCAGTACAGCTAAGCCCGAGGCGTGCCGTGGTAGGAGATGAGTCTAGGGACGGACATCAGCATGGACCAGTATGAAACCAGTATGGCCCAGTATAAACCAGTATGGCCCAGTATGTACCAGTATAAACCAGGTATGGCCCAGTATGTCCCAGTATCCCCCAATTACAGCTTCGCTCGAGGCGTGGAGAGTGCTGGGACAGTGGGACATCCCAGTATGTACCAGTATAAACCAGTATGGCCCAGTGCATGGCCCAGTATAGAAACCAATATATCCCAGTATGTGTCCCAGTATATCCCAGTACGTATCCCAGTACATCCCAGTATATCCCCAGTATGTCCCAGTATGTCCCAGTATATCCCAGTACATCCCAGTATATCCCAGTATGTCCCAGTATATCCCAGTACATCCCAGTATATCCCAGTATGTCCCAGTATGTCCCAGTATCCTCAGTATAGCCCGAGGCCGTGGAGAGGTGCTGGGACAGCGGGACATCCCAGTATGTACCAGTACAAACCAGTATGGCCCAGTGTGTACCAGTATAAACCAGTATATCCCAGTATGTACCAGTATAAACCAGTATCCCCCCAGTACAGCTCGCCCGAGGCCGTGGAGAGGTGCTGGGACAGTGGGACATCCCAGTATGGACCAGTATAAACCAGTATGGCCCAGTATGTACCAGTATAAACCAGTATATCCCAGTATGTACCAGTATAAACCAGTATATCCCAGTATGTACCAGTATAAACCAGTATGGCCCAGTATGTACCAATATAAACCAGTATATCCCAGTATGTACCAGTATAAACCAGTATGGCCCAGTATATCCCAGTATAAACCAGTATGGCCCAGTATGTACCAATATAAACCAGTATATCCCAGTATGTACCAGTATAAACCAGTATGGCCCAGTATGTACCAGTATAAACCAGTATGGCCCAGTATGTCCCAGTATATCCCAGTATACCCCAGTATGTCCCTGTATATCCCAGTACATCCCAGTATGTCCCAGTACATCCCAGTATGTCCCAGTATGTCCCAGTATGTCCCAGTATGTCCCAGTACATCCCAGTATATCCCAGTATATCCCAGTATCCCCCAGTATGTCCCAGTATGTACCAGTATATCCCAGTATATCCCAGTACATCCCAGTATGTCCCAGTATGTCCCAGTATGTCCCAGTATGTCCCAGTACATCCCAGTATATCCCAGTATATCCCAGTCCTCCCCAGTATATCCAGGTATCTCTCGGAGGAGGCGCTGACCAGGTCTCAGGTCAGCCCACCCGAACCTTCCCCAGTCCATCCCAGTAAATCCCAGTGTCCCCCAGTAAATCCCAGTAAATCCCAGTGCTCCCAGTCCCTCCCAGTGTCCCTCCCAGTATATCCCAGTATATCCCAGTGCTCCCAGTACCAGGTATCTCTCGGAGGAGACGCTGACCAGGATCAGGTCGTCGCCCACCCGAACCTTCCCCAGTCCATCCCAGTAAATCCCAGCGTCCCCCAGTAAATCCCAGTAAATCCCAGTGCTCCCAGTCCTCCAGTGTCCCTCCCAGTATATCCCAGTATATCCCAGTGCTCCCAGTACCAGGTATCTCGGAGGAGACGCTGACCAGGATCAGGTCGAGTAAGCTTCCACCCGAACCTTCCCAGTCCATCCCAGTAAATCCCAGTGTCCCCAGTAAATCCCAGTGCTCCCAGTCCCTCCCAGCGTCCCTCCCAGTATATCCCAGTATATCCCAGTGCTCCCAGTACCAGGTATCTCTCGGGAGGAGACGCTGACCAGAGATCAGGTCGTCAGCCCACCGAACCTTCCCCAGTCCATCCCAGTAAATCCCAGTGCTCCCAGTCCCTCCCAGTCCCTCCCAGTCCCTCCCAGTGTCCCTCCCAGTATATCCCAGTATATCCCAGTACCAGGTATCTCTCGGAGGAGACGCTGACCAGGATCAGGTCGTCAGCCCACCCGAACCTTCCCCAGTCCATCAGTAAATCCCAGTGCTCAGTCCTCCCAGTCCTCAGTCCCTCCCAGTATATCCAGTATATCCCAGTGCTCCCAGTACCAGGTATCTCTCGGAGGAGGCGCTGACCAGGATATCCAGGTCGTCAGCCCACCCGAACCTTCTAGCCCTGGGACCTCTGTTTGCTTTCGCGGGTGCATAGATCCACCATGCCGCCTGCAGCCTGGGGACGGAGTCGGGGGACCCGAAAGTCAGCACCCAAAGTGACCCGAGTCAGCCTCGAAAGTGAACTGAAAACCAAAGTGAGCAGAGAAATCAGAACCCGAGAATCAGCGCACTAAAAATTGGGGGACGAAAAGCCAAAGGTGGGGAACCCGAAATCAGCACCCGAGTGACCCCAAAATCAGCCCGAAAATGGGGAACAAGGAAAACCAAAGTGACCCGAAATCAGCGCCCCAAAAATGGGGGAACCCCAAAATCAGCGCCCGAAGTGGGGGAACGAAATCGCACGCAAATCCAGCACCCCCAAAGTGGAGACCAGCAGTGGGGGACCCCGGAGTAGGACAGAAATCAACACCCAAAAATGAGACGAAATCAGAACCGAAATCCAGCACAAAATTGGGGGGACCCGAAATCAGAACCCGAAATCAGCACCCCAAAATTGAACGAAAATCAGAACGAAATCGGCACCCCGAAAGTGAGACCCCAGAATGGGGGACCCCGAGGTGGGGGACTTTGAAATCAGCACAAAAGGTGACCCGAATCAGCGCAGTGGGGAGCCGAAGGTGGGGGACAGAAATCAGCCAGAGAGAGTGAGACCCCAAGGTGGGAGGGACCAGAGGGTGGGGGACCTCCGAGAATCCAGCACCCCAAAGGTGGGGGGACCCCGTGGAGTAGAAGACTTGGGAAACCCAGCGCTAAAAGTGGGGAGACGAAATCAGCCTTGAATGTTGAGGGGACCCGAATGCGAACTCGAAATTAGCACTCGAGAGTGGGGGACCCCAAAATCAGCGCCCCCAGAAGTGGGAACCCACAAAATCAGCGAAATCAGCACCCAAAAGTGGGGAGGGAACGAAAATCAGCGCCCAGTGGGGGACCCGAAATCAGAACCCACGAGGTGGGAGCGAAATCATCACCCGAAAATGGGGAACGAAATCAAGAACTGCGAAATCAGCACTAAGGTGACCCCGCAGTGGGGATCCCGAAATCAGCACCCGAGTGGGAGAGCCGAGATCATCACTTCCCGAAAACTGGGGGGACCCGAAATCAGCACCCAAAAATGGGGGAACCCCAGGAGTAGACCCCGGAGGTGGGGGACAGAAATCAGCACCCCAAAATTGACCCCAAGTGGGGGGACGAAATCAGCGGTTGGGGGAATCGAGATCAAGCCCGAAATCAGCACCGAGATTGGGGGACGGAGACGCGTCTGGCCAAATCAGCACCCCCAAAGTGGGGGGACGGGGAGTGAGGACCCGAGGTGGGACCGAAATCAGCGCCCGAAGAGCAGAACCCGAAATCAGCCCGAAGGGCGTGAGACGAGAGTGGGGACCCGAAATCGGCCTTGAGGTGGGGAGCGAAATCAGCACTCCGAGAAATCGAGAACCACAAAAGTAGACCCCCAAAATCGAGGACCTCAAAATCAGCTCAAAAAGGCAAAATCAGCGCTAATCAGCTCTGAAAGTGACAAAAACCAAAATTGAAATTTTTGGGGTTTTTGGGGATTTTTGGGATTTTGGGATTTTTGGGGATTTTTGAGGGATTTTGGGGGATTTTTGAGGAGTTTTAG
>JAPFBE010000622.1:0-36994 GCA_034336665.1 Luscinia megarhynchos
GGGCTGAGGGAGGTTCTCCCACCCCAAGGAGCTGTCCCAGTGAGCTCCCAGAAGTTTCTCTCTGCTCCCAAACCTGGCTTCTCTCCCCATTGCAGGTGCTGAACCCCTTCTACATGTTCCAAGTGCTCAGCATGGTGCTGTGGGTGTGTGATGCCTATTACTACTACGCCGCCTGCATCTTCCTCATCTCCACCTTCTCGCTGGGGCTGTCCCTCTACGAGACACGCAAGGTGGGTGGGGATGGCTCCTCGGGGTCCCCATCCCCCAGAGCCACCCCGCTGCAGGTGGGGACAGTCCTGTCCTGGCTCTCCTTGTCCTCCCAAGGCTGTTTTTAGGGTGTGTCCTGGTTTGGAGGACAGGTGTCTGCCAATAAAGGCAGAAGCTTCTCTTTGAAATGGAGAATGTAAACCCGCTCCCTGCAAATTTTTATAATTTTGAAATTAAGGGGCTCTCAGGCAAGATATGGGAATTAGGAATAACAGTTCTTTACTAGGAAAAATTAAAATAGAAATGCAGTATTACAAAGAACAAACCCAAAACACTGCCAGAGTCAGAGTACAACTGACACCCTGTCAGTCGGGGTGTTGGCAGCAGTGCCATTAAATGGTGGCTGCAGTCCTGGAGTTCTGTTGAAGCAGTGCTCCTGTAGAAGTTGCAGTTTTCCACTGAAGGTTCAGTGATGATGTAAAAGGTCTGGTTTTTCCTCTGAACTGGGTGGAAAGGCTGCTCTGATTTTACAAATCTCCTGCTTTTATCTGGGTAGGGAAAGGCTTGGCTCCTCCCCTGGCTGGAGCATCTCCCAGTGGGATGATGTAATTTTATCAGTCATGCCTTGGGACTCAATGGCCATTAACAGGAGATATCCCCTGGAGGAAGGATGGGCTGTGGGAAAGATAAAGATGATTGCCCCATCTGGTTTTAACACATGGCCCATTAACAGGAGATATCTCCTGGAGGGAGGATGGATTGTGGGAAAGATAAAGAACGCTGCTGCAGCTGGTTTTAACACATGGCCCATTAACAGGAGATATCCCCACAGAGATAAGAGTCACTGCCCCCCCCCCGTTTAACAGCTGGTGATAGAATACACACTTCTGGTCACATCCTGTATTGCAACCCGAGACAGGGGGGTTTCCCACAGATTTTGGGTGGGTTTTGACCCTTCCTCCCTCCAGCAAAGCACACCACACTCATGAACATGGCCAGGATGTCCGTGGGGATCCGAAAGGGCGTCTGACCCGAGGTGAGAGCCAGGATTTTGGGGGTGTGTCCTTTGGGATCCCAGCTCTGCACCAAAAGCCTGTTGGGATAGCTGGGAATAATGTTGGGACACACTGGAATAATGTTGTTGTACATGGAAATAATGATGGTGTGCATGGGAATAATGATAGCATATATGGGAATAATGTTATTACATATGGGAATAATGTTATTATATATGGGAATAATGTTGGGATACATGGGAATAACTATATGATATATAGGAATGTTATTATATATGGCAATAATGTTGGGATTCATGGGAGTAATTTTATAAGACTGGACTAATTTTGAGGTCCAGTTAGTAAAAGATGCCTCTGCCCAAATGAGGGTGCAAATGAGACTACATTCCAAAGTCACATGAAATATGGATTTAATTTAACAGGATATTGCAGGGAAAGAGAGAGAGGCATTGATTATGAGGATAGTGCCCCGATGGGTCCCTGCCCTGTCCCACCAGCCCTTTTCCTCCTGCTCTTCCTGGCACTGGGATCCCTGGGGTTCCTCCAGAGGTTCCATTTTTCACACAGCCCAAAGCCTGGCTATCCCCAGGCCTGGCATCTCCCTGCTGGGAATTCTGCTCTGGATCCGTTGTCCCCAGGCCTGGCATCAACCTGCTCTCAAATTCCCACCTTCAGGGAATTAACCCCTTCCATGCTGTCTCCAGTGGGGATTCCTTCCCCAGTGCCTGGAGATGGATTAACCCCATCCCCACCCCCTGAGCAGGGTTCTCCATGTGCTGGACATGAATTAACCCCATCCCCAGCCCTGAGTGGGATTCTGCAGGTGCTGGAGATGCATTAACCCCATCCCCAGCCCTGAGCAGGGTTCTCCATGTGCTGGACATGGATTAACCCCATCCCCAGTCCTGAGCAGGGTTCTCCATGTGCTGGACATGGATTAACCCCATCCCCAGCCCTGAGTGGGATTCTGCAGGTGCTGGAGATGGATTAACCCCATCCCTAACACCTGAGCAGGGTTCTCCAGGTGCTGGAGATGGATTAACCCCATTCTCAGCCCTGAGCGGGATTCTCCATGTGCTGGAGATGGATTGACCCCATCCCCAGCCCTGAGTGGGATTCTCCATGTGCTGGAGATGGATTAACCCCATCCCCAGCCCTGAGTGGGATTCTCCATGTGCTGGAGATGGATTAACCCCATCCCCAGCCCTGAGTGGGATTCTGCAGGTGCTGGAGATGGATTAACCCCATCCCTAACACCTGAGCAGGGTTCTCCATGTGCTGGAGATGGATTGACCCCATCCCCAGCCCTGAGTGGGATTCTGCAGGTGCTGGAGATGGATTTACCCCATCCCCAGCCCTGAGTGGGATTCTGCAGGTGCTGGAGATGGACTAGCCCCGTTGCCAGCCCTGAGTGGGGTTGTTTTGCAGAGGAGCTGGTGGTCAGCTCAGCAGAGCTCGTGCCTGGGGACTGTATCCGGCTGCCCGGGGCCGGGGCGCTGCTGCCCTGCGACGCGGCGCTGCTGGCCGGGGAGTGCATGGTCAACGAGAGCCTGCTGACCGGTGAGAGCCCCTCCCCGCGCCTCACAGGGGCTGCCTGGAGCTAGATTAGGAGAATAAAACTGGGTATTTATTGAAGGCCTTCCATAGACACACCTCGGGCTGTCAGAAGCCTCCGAGGTTGTGAGTTTTTCAGCCAATTGTAAATTTGGTCCATTTGCATATCGGGGTTTAATCCTACAATTACAACTTCAGGTAGTTAAGTAATTTATCTGTTTTAACCCAATACCAAGAGGTATAAGGAATGCTTAACCCTAACCTCGTGTCCCTATCCTATTGGCAGAAAGCCAATTCCCCTCCCAGACCCTTTTCTAGAAAAGACCATGATCTGAGAGCTTCTTCCTCTTTGTTCCCTGAGACCACCATGCAATAAACTGAGAAAGGCAAAGAGCCTCTTTTGGGGTCCTTTGTTTATCTCATGTACAGCTCTAGCTCTCTCTTAGTAAATAGCTAGGAGGGAGTAACAGTTGTTACATTTACCCCCAGTTTGCTCCCCATAATTAGTTTGTACTTTTCGGGGCCTGAGGCTGTAGAGTATCCTTGAGTTTCAGAGGAATTGCTTTGTCTGCCCAAAATGGGAGACCAGCAGCTGACAGGCCGTGGAGTTCAGAGTGAGGCACAGATCTGAAAAACAGAAAATCTAAATCCCATGGGATTCAGCCAGAGTCACCTTCCCAGCTGGGCTGGCTGGCCCCTGTCCCCCTGAGGTGACAGTCCCCCGGGGTGCTCTGGGCAGGGGAGAGCGTGCTGGTGAGAGTCACCTTCCCACCTGGGCTGGCCCCTGTCTCCCTGGGGTGACAGTCCCCGGGTGCTCTGGGCAGGGGAGAGCGTGCTGGTGAGAGTCACCTTCCCACCTGGGCTGGCCCCTGTCTCCCTGGGGTGACAGTCCCCGGGTGCTCTGGGCAGGGGAGAGTGTGCTGGTGATGAGTCACCTTCACACCCTGTCTGGCTGGCCCCTGTCCCCTGAGGTGACAGTCACCTTCCCACCTGGGCTGGCCCCTGTCCCCCTGGGGTGACAGTCCCCCTGGGGTGACAGTCCCCGGCTGCTCTGGGCAGGGGAGAGTGTGCTGGTGATGAGTCACCTTCCCACCCCCTGGGGTGACAGTCCCCCTGGGTGACAGTCCCCGGCTGCTCTGGGCAGGGGAGAGCGTGCCGGTGATGAAGACGCCGCTGCCGGCGGGCGGGCGGGCGGGCAGCAGCGCCTACTGCCCCGAGGAGCACCGGCGGCACACGCTGTTCTGCGGCACGCAGCTCATCCAGGCCAAGGCCTACGCGGGCGGCGAGGTGCTGGCCGTGGTCACCCGCACAGGTGAGGCCGGGGGGGTGGCCCCGGGTGAATCCTGCCGTGAGTCCCGGGGTGAATCCCTGTGCCACCTTCTGCCCGTCCCACAGGGTTCTGCACGGCCAAGGGGGACCTCATCAGCTCCATCCTCTACCCCAAACCCGTCAGCTTCAAGTTCTACAAGGACGCCGTGAAGTTCGTGCTGTTCCTGGCCGTCCTGGGTAGGTGTGGGCCTGGAGGTGCCTCCTGGAGCAGCCAGGTTCCTTGGGATGGAATTCCAGCCGTGCACTGTAACCCAGCCTGTTCTCCCCCGGCACAGCTCTCATCGGCACCTTGTACAGCATCCTCATCCTGGTTAGGAACCAGGTAGGGCTGGTGGGACAGGGCAGCCCGCAGGGATCCATCGGGGGAGGGTCACCCACGCCTCCTCCTCCTGCTCCTGCTGCTCCCCTCGCAGGTGCCCGTGGGACAGATCATCATCCGCGCCCTGGACCTGGTCACCGTCATCGTGCCGCCTACGCTGCCCGGCCGCCATGACCGTGGGCACCATCTACGCCAAGAGGGCCGGCTGAAGAAGCAGGGCATCTTCTGCATCAGCCCTCAGCCACAGCATCAACCTGGCCGGGAAGCTGCGCCTGGTCTGCTTCGACAAGGTCAGCGGGGCCGGCCGGGCGCGCCAAGCTCAATGGGGCTCGCTGGGCTCACCGGGCTCATGGGGCTCGGGCGGGCTTGCCAGGACTCACCGGGGCTTACCGGGCTCATGGGGCTCGGCCCGGGGCTTGCCAGGGAGCTCACCAAGAATCACTGGGGCTCCCTGGGGCTCACCCGAGGCTCCCTGGGCTCATGGGGCTCCCGGGCTCACTAAGGCCTCACCGGGGCTCACAGGGGCTCAGTGAGGGGCTCACCGGGGGATCACCGGGGCTCACTGGGGCTCACCTGGGCTCACCAAGGCTCACCGGGGCTCACGGGGATCATCGGGGCTCACGGGGGTATCACCGGGCTCATGGGGATCACCGGGGCTCACCGAGGCTCACTGGGGCTCACCAGGGCTCAGTGGGGGCTCACCGGGGATCACCGGGGCTCACTGAGGCTCACCTGTGCTCACCGGGGCTGGGGCTCTCCGGGGCTGGGGCTCCCGTGCTCACCCGGGCTCCCCTGTGCCTGCAGACCGCACGCTGACCCACCAGGCTCACCGGGGCTCACTGGGCTCCCCGTGCCGACAGACCGGCACACTGACCCATCAGGCTCACCGGGGCTCACTGAGGCTCACCCTGTGCTCACCGGGGCTGGGGCTCTCCGGGCTGGGGCTCTCCCGTGCTCACCGGGCTCCCCGTGTCCCCATGAGACCGCACGCTGACCCACCAGACTCACCAGGGCTCACCGGGCTGGGGCTCTCGGGGCTGGGGCTCCCCAGGGCTCACTGGGTCTCTCCAGGGCTGGGGCTCCCCGTGCTCACCGGGCTCCCCGTGCCTCTGCAGACCCGCACGCTGACCCACGAGGGGCTGGACGTGTGGGCGTGGTGCCCTGGAGCGGCGGGCGCTTCCTGCCGCTGGTGCCCGAGCACGCCGCCCCTGCCCGCCCGGAGCGCTGCTCCACGCCCCTGGCCGCCTGCCACGCCGTGTCCCCTGCCGCGGGGACAGTTTGTCGGGGACCCCCGTGGACCTCAAGATGCTGGAATCCACGGGCTGGGTGAGGCGAGGGCAGAAGCGGCCCGAGGGGCCGGAGGGGCGTGGTGGGTGAGCTCAGCGGCATTTTGCCCTCTCGCTTTCAGCGCCTGCAGATGGAGGAGGAGGAGGAGGAAGGGGAGCTCCCGGCCGTTCAGCAGTTCGGGATGAAGGTCTTGGCTGTGGTGAAACCTCCGCCAGAGGAGGAGCAGCCTCAGGACAGGGTAACAGCATCTCACATCCTGCCTCCTGGAGGAGTTCTGTCCCTGGGGGGATTCCTGTCCCTGGAGAGATTCCTGTACCTGGAGAGATTCCTGTACCTGGAGAGATTCCTATCCCTGAGTTGATTCCTGTCCCTGGAGGAGTTCCTGTACCTGGGGGAATTCCTGTCCCTGGGGGGATTCCCTGTCCCTGGGGGGATTCCTGTACCTACAGGGATTCCTGTACCTGGAGGGATTCCTGTACCTGGGGGGATTCCTGTCCCTGGGGGGATTCCTGTCCCTGGAGGGATTCCTGTCCCTGGGGGGATTCTGTCCCTGGAGGGATTCCTGTACCTGGAGAGATTCCTATCCCTGAGTTGATTCCTGTCCCTGGAGGAGTTCCTGTACCTGGAGGAGTTCCTGTACCTGGGGGGATTCCTGTCCCTGCAGGGATTCCTGTCCCTGGGTTGATTCCTGTCCCTGGGTTGATTCCTGCCCCTGGGGGATTCCTGTCCCTGCAGGGATTCCTGTCCCTGGGTTGATTCCTGTCCCTGGAGGGATTCCTGTCCCTGGGTTGATTCCTGTCCCTGCAGGGATTCCTGTCCCTGGGTTGATTCCTGTCCCTGGGGGGATTCCTGTCCCTGCAGGGATTCCTGTCCCTGGGGGGATTCCTGTCCCTGCAGGGATTCCTGCTCTGACCCAGCTCTCTCCACAGAGGCACCAGGCCCCCGTGGGGATCCTGCGGCGTTTCCCCTTCTCCTCCTCCCTGCAGAGGATGAGTGTCCTGGTCAAGCTGCCCGGGGAGGCCTCGGCCCACGCCTACGTCAAGGGTGCCCCGGAGATGGTGGCCAGTCTGTGCAGGAAGGAAACTGGTTTGTACTGGGAGGTGGGCTCACCCCCAGTCCCGCTGGCTGCGTCCCTGAGGCTCATCCCACCGGGAATTATCCTCAGGAATGCCGTGGGGGCAGCTCCCAAAGGCTTTGGGGTGGCTCCAGCCACAGCAGGGAAAGAACACAGGGAGCCAGGAGATGAGGAATGGGGTTGGGGGCTTCCCCCAGCCCAGTATGGGATTGTCAGACTCCTGGAAATGGGGAGAGCTTCCCCCAGCCCAGTATGGGATTTCCAGGCTCCTCAGGTGGGAGGAACCTCCCCCAGCCCAGTATGGGATTGTCAGACTCCTGGAAATGGGGAGAGCTTCCCCCAGCCCAGTATGGGATTGTCAGACTCCTGGAAATGGGGAGAGCTTCCCCCAGCCCAGTATGGGATGTCCAGGCTCCTTGGGGTGGCAGAGTTGCCCCCAGCCCATCCTGTGCTCTCCAGGCTCCCAGAGGAGCACCCAGAGCTCTGGGCTCCCTCAGGAGCTGCTCTGTCCCTTTTCCAGTGCCCCCGGATTTCTCCCAGGTGCTCCGGCACTACACCACCGACGGCTTCCGGGTGCTGGCTCTGGCCTGCAAAGCCCTGGGCTCGGTGGCCACCTTTGAGGAGGCCCTGCAGCTCCCCAGGTCAGTGCCACTCTCCCTCTCTCATTTCCTGGGATGCCCGCAGGGAATTCAACCCTAATCCATACGGAGGGAATTCCTGGCTGGTTCCCTGATGGATTTTAGCTGTTTCCAGCCCTAATCCTGGTGCTGGTGTTGTAGGTTGTGAAAGGCTCCTTGTCTCCTCCCAGGGACTCCGTGGAGAGTGGCCTGACCTTGCTGGGGCTGCTGGTGATGAAGAACGTGCTGAAGCCGGAGTCGGCGCCGGTGATCCGGCAGCTGCGCAGCGCCAGCATCCGCCCGGTCATGGTCACGGGTCAGCCTGGCCCCGGGCCTGGGGAGGGGCAGCAGGGCAGCCCTGGGCAGTGCAGGGGAAGGGATTGCCCACCAGGAACCCCACCAGGAACCCCCCCAGGGATCCCACCAGGAACCCCAGCAGGAACCCCATGGGGAATTCCAGCAGGGATCCCAGCAGGAACCCCACCAGGGATTCCAGCAGGAACCCCATGGGGAATCCCATCAGGAACCCCACCAGGGATTCCAGCAGGAACCTCAGCAGGGGTCCCACCAGGAACCTCAGCAGGAATCCCATCGGGAATCCCAGCAGGGATCCCACCAGGAACCCCACCAGGGGTCCCAGCAGGAACCCCACTGGGAATCCCACCAGGAACCCCACCAGGGATCCCAGCAGGAATCCCACCAGAAACCTCAGCAGGAACCCCACCAGGGATTCCAGTAGGAGAATCCCCTCAGTACATGGGCAGTCCTGGGCAGTGTGCAGGGGAAAAGGGATTTCCCACCAGGAACCCCACTGGGAATCCCATCAGAAATCCCTCCAGGGATCCCAGCAGGAGTCCCTGACTGAATCCATGGAATTCCTGAGTGCACAGGAATCCATGTGGGGGCACCAGGAGGATTCCTGGGTCCTGGCTCTGTGCATCCTGCCCTCGGGATCCGCTGGTGGGCCCAGGGCATGGATGGAAGAACTCATTGTTCTGCCGTCCATCTCCTAAACATTGCTATGTTTGAAATCACAGATTCCCTGGCTGATACAGGGGGTGTTTCCCAGGGAGGAGAGCAGGGCTTGGATCCACATTTCTCAGGGGCAGGGCAGGCAGGAGGCGCTGTAGAAAAGAAGGCAGCGACGCCACCACCGCGTGGCTGCGCTGGCCAGGAGAGGGGACACGGCAGCTTTGGGCCACCCCCCCTTGGCCTGGCCGTCCCCAGAGCTCCGTGCTGATGGCCCCCGTGTCGCTGGCAGGGGACAACATGCTGACAGCGCTGAGCGTGGCGCTGGGGCTGCGGCATGGTGCAGCCCGGGAGGCGTGCTGTTCGCATGCGGCACGCCCGCCTGCGCCCATGCCAGCCCGGCCGCCCTCAGCCACAGCCGGCCCACGGCTGCCAGGGCGAGCAGCCCCAGGTGAGAGCCCAGCACGCCCCCCTGGCAGCCCGGCTGCAGGGCTGGGTTGTTTGTGGGATCCCGGGAGTGCGGTGGTTTGGGTTGGGGGGTAACGCTTTCACCGCCCTCCCAGGGTGCTCCAAGCCCTGTCCAGCCTGGCCTGGACACTGCCAGGGATCCAGGGCACCCTGTGCCAGGGCCTGCCCACCCTCACAGGGAGCAATTCCTTCCCCATATCTGAAAAATGGAGTCGTTCAAATCCAGCTTTCTCTGCAGTCCTGGGAATCCCGGATTCCCAGAATGGGTTGGGTCGAAAGGGACCTCAAAGCTGATCCAGTTCCACTGTCCCAGAGTGCTCCAAGCTGGCCCTGAGCCCTCCCAGGGATGGGAAGGGCTTTTCCAGCCTCATTATCCTTGGAGGCACTCAAGGCTGTAATCCTGCCCCTCGTAAATCCATCCTCTGAGAGAGGTTCTGCTGCTCCTGCCTTTCCCTGGGGCACATCCAGGAATCCAGGCTGGAACGGCAGCTCCAAACATTTCCCCGTGGATGCTGCCAGGTCCTGCCCTGGGCTGGCATGGAGGGCTGGATCAGCCCAGCTCAGATCATTCCCACTGCTCCAGGTCTGGCACGGACCCAGCCCCAGACCCCAAACAGCCCCACTGGAATTGGGATTTCGGGGAGCCATTCCCACTGCTCCAGGCTGGATCAGCCCAGCCCTGCACCCTGAACAGCCCCACTGGGAATTGGGATTTGGGGGAGCCATTGCAGTGGGAATTGGGATTTTGGGGAGCCATTCCAGTGGGAATTGGGATTTCAGGGAGCCATTCTAATGGGAATTGGGATTTGGGGGAGCCATTCCAGTGGGAATTGGGATTTCAGGGAGCGATTCCCGTGGGAATTGGGATTTTGGGGAGCCATTTCAATGGGAATTGGGATTTGGGGGAGCCATTCCAATGGGAATTGTGATTTGGGGAGCCATTCCAATGGGAATTGGGATTTTGGGGAGCCATTCCAGTGGAAATTGGGATTTCAGGGAGCCATTCTAATGGGAATTGGGATTTCAGGGAGCCATTCCAGTGGGAATTGGGATTTGGGGGAGCCATTCCAGTGGGAATTGGGATTTGGGGAGCCATTCCCATGGGAATTGGGATTTGGGGGAGCCATTCCAATGGGAATTGGGATTTGGGGAGCCATTCCAGTGGGAATTGGGATTTCAGGGAGCCATTCCAATGGGAATTGGGATTTGGGGAGAGCCATTCCAGTGGGAGTGGGATTTCAGGGAGCCATTCAGTGGGAATTGGGATTTCAGGGAGCCATTCCAGTGGGAATTGGGATTTGGGGGAGCCATTCCCGTGGGAATTGGGATTTGGGGGAGCCATTCCAGTGGGAATTGGGATTTGGGGAGCCATTTCCGCTGCTCCAGGCAGGTCCTGGCTGCTCGGGGCGCTCCTCAGGGACTGGGGCTGCAGAGCTGGAGCTGTTTTCCTGCAGGGCCTGCAGCAGCAGGACAGCTCCTCCCTCCCAGCCCGGCCCTGCCACCTGGCCCTCAACGGGAAATCCTTCCAGGTGGTGTGTGAGCACTTCCCCGACCTCCTGCCCTGGGTGAGTGTGGCAGGGAGCCCCGGGTGGGCAGGGGAACCTTCCCCAGGGACTGGGAACCTTCCCCAGGGGTTGGGAATTTTCCATCAACTCGACCTCTCTGGGATTTCCTGCTGCAGCCTCACAGTGCCAAGCCAGAGCTCCCTGCAGGGGTTCTTTGGCTGGTGTGAGATTCCTGCTGGAGATTCCCTGTTCAATACTGGCTATTCCCAGTGCCCTGCTGGCCACTCCCTGTTCCCTCCTGGCCATTCCCTGTTTCTGGCTGGCCATCCCCAGCTCCCTGCTGGCCATTCTCTATTCCCTGCTGGCCATCCCCAGGCCCTGCTGGCCATCCCCAGGCCCTGCTGGCCAGCAATGCCCCTTTCTCTGACGGGTGCTCCCCCTGGCAGATCCTGCTCCGGGCCACCGTGTTCGCCCGCATGCTGCCCGAGCAGAAGACCCAGCTGGTGAGCAGCCTGCAGGAGCTCAAGTAAGGCTCAGGGGATGGACCCAGGGGAGAATCCTGGAATTATGGGATGGGATGGGAGACACCTCAGATATCACCTGATGGCACCCATGCCATGGGCAGGGACACTTCCACTTGGTCACTGCAGCCAGGAACGGGGCATCCACAGCTTCCCTGGGCCCAGCCAGGGCTTCTCCCTGTTCCCTGAGGAATGTGGGATCCCTTTCCTCCATTCCCAGAGGAATTTGGGATCCCATTCCCTGAGGAGTGTGGGATCCCATTTCCATCCCCAGAGGAATTTGGGATCCCTTTCCTGTATTCCCTGAGGAATTTGGGATCCCTTTCCCATCCCCAGAGGAATTTGGGATCCCTTTCCTTTATTCCCTGAGGAATTTGGGGTCCCTTTCCTGTATTCACTAATGAATTTGGGGTCCCTTTCCCACTCCCCTGAGGAATTTGGGATCCCTTTCCTGTATTCCCTGAGGAATTTGGGATCCCTTTCCTGTATTCCCTGAGGAATTTGGGATCCCTTTCCTGTATTCCCTGAGGAATTTGGGATCCCTTTCCTTTATTCCCTGAGGAATTTGGGATCCCTTTCCTGTATTCACTAACGAATTTGGGGTCCCTTTCCCATTCCCAGAGGAGTGTGGGGTCCCTTTCCCATTCACAGAGGAATGTGGGGTCCCGATCCCCAGAGGAATCTGGGGGTCCCATCCCCAGAGGAATTTGGGATCCCTTTTCTCATTCCCTGAGGATTGTGGGGTCCCATCCCCAGAGGAATTTGGGATCCTTTTCTCATTCCCTGAGGATTGTGGGGTCCCATCCCCAGAGGAACATGGGATCCCTTTCCCATTCCCAGAAGAGTGTGGGGTCCCTTTCCCATTCCCAGAGGAATGTGGGCTCCCTTTCCTGTATCCGCTGAGGAGTGGGGCTGCCTCTCCCGCAGTTACTAAGTGGGCATGTGCGGGGACGGGCGCCAACGACTGCGGGGCGCTACGGGCGGCCGACGCCGGCATCTCGCTGTCGGAGGCCGAGGGCCTCGGTGGCTCTCGCCTCTTCACGCATGCAGCAGCGGCCACTCATCAGAAAAGTGCCCCGGGTGATCCAAGTGAGCAGGGGGACCCGGGGAGGGGGATCCAGTGAGCAGGGGATCCCGGGAGGGGGGTTCCTGGGGAGGGGGGACCCGGAACGGGGGGATCCCGGGGAGGGGGTGCCCCAGGGAGCGGGGGGTCCCGGGGAGCGGGGGGTCCCCGAGGGAAGGGAGGGGGATCCGGTGGCGAGGATCCCGGGAGAGGGGACCCAGGGAGAGGGGGTCCCGGGAGGGGAGGACCCAGGGAGTGGGGTGGTCCTGGGGAGAGGGGGGGTCCCGGGGAGGGGGGACCCGGGGAGGGGGGTCCCGGGGAGTGGGGTGGTCCTGGGGAGAGGGGGAGTCCCGGGAGGGGGGACCCGGGGAGAGGGGGTTCCTGGGGAGGGGATCCCGGGGAGGGGTGGATCCCAGGGAGGGAGGATCCGGGGAGGGGGGTGTCCCAGGGAGCGGGGGGGTCCCGAGCGGGGGTCCCGGGGAAGGGGGACCTGGGAGAGGTGGATCCCAGGGGGCTAGGGGTCCCGAGGGAGGGGGGAGGTCCTGGGGAGCTGGGGGTCCCGGGGGAGAGGGTGGATCCCAGGGGAGCGGGGGGTCCCGGGGAGGGGTGTCCCGGGGAGCAGGAGGGTCCTGGGGGAGCGGGGGGTCCTGGGGATGGGGATCTGGGGAGCGGGGAGTCCCGGGAGGGGGAGGATCCCAGGGAGGGTGGGGACCCCAGTGAGCGGGGGGATCCCAGGGAGGGGTGGCTCGTGGGGAGTGGGGGGATCCCGGGGAGGGTGGGGATCCCGGGGAGCAGGGGGGCATCCCGGGGAGGAGGGGATCCCGGCCACGCCCAGGGGTGGCTCCCAGGGAGGGGTCTCCGCTGCTGACGCCGTGTCCCCCCCCCAGGGAGGGCCGGTGCTCCCTGGTCACCTCCTTCGGGGTCTTCAAGTACATGGCCCTGTACAGCCTGGTGCAGTTCGTGTCCGTGCTCCTGCTCTACACCGTGAGTGCCCCCAGGCCCTGCTTTGCTCGGGAATCCTTGGGCTGCCAATGCCTTGTGGGGCTGCCTGAAGCAGAACCCAGACAGCACTAAGGGAATAAAAAGCACTTGTATTTATTGAAGGGCCTTCAGGTACATTTAGTGTCACTGCCCAAGGTGTCTCCTCAGCCCTGAGCTCACCTCTGGAGCACATGCAGGTGGTTTGAGCCCAGCTCTTTCCTTGCCCGCCCATGGGAGGCTGCAGGAGCTGTTCTGAGAGGTTTCCATGGCTGTTTATTCTCCCTTGTCTCAGGATTGCTCTGTCCAGCTCACAGCTCTGCTCGCCAGACATCCAGGGCAGAACCTGCCTGGAGAGGCAGGACTGATCTTTTATAGTCTAAATTACCTACTGGGGATTTACAATTATTTTCCAATACAATACAACTTTGTTAAACAGTCCAGCTCTGACCCCATCCAATCTGACAGTGCCAGCATGTCACCAGCATGGATGGCACAGAGAAGGAGGAGGAAGAGGTATCCACACCCCAAATTCTCCATCTTGGCCACGTGTCCCTTATCACAAAAATTCCCAAAAGTCCATTTATCTACGTTCTAACAACCTAATTTACACTTTGTTAATTTTGGTGGCTTGTTTCCATTCCCTCTGTGTTGGTAATTTCCCCCAGGGGTTGGAATTCAGCACCTGAGACACCAGGGTCTCACTCAGGGGTCTTTGAGACCCTCGCCAGGGGGTTCTGAGACCCCCAAGGAGGCCAGAGGAACACTCTGGACTCCCACAATTTAGAGCAGATGAAGCCCCCCCAGGAGCTACACCCAAAAATGGACCACAGGTCACTGGTTTTCATACTTTCATACATTTGGTCCATTTGCGTATTGGGGGTTAATCCTCCAATTACTGCTTCAGGTAATAAGGCTGTTTAGCTTTTAGCTATTAAATTAAGTCATTTACTCCAAGTTTGCTCCCCCCAACTCCCTTTTGTTTCCATTTCTGGGGGCCTGAGGCAGTGAGGTGTCCTTGATTCCCAGCCCAGAGAGGAATTGTTGTGTGTGACCAAACTGGGAGAGCAGCAGCGACACTGTGCGTGGGGGTCAGAGTTGTACATTAAAGAACTGCAGGATTACAAACACCTGAAAATCTAAAAGCTAAAATCCTGAAGCTGGGTCTGAACCTGTCCCTTCCCTCCTGCCCAGCTCAACACCAACCTGAGCGATTTCCAGTTCCTGTTCTTCGACCTGGTGATCACCACCACGTGGCCGTGCTGATGGGGCTGGCAGCGGGGCGGCCCGGCTAGTGCGTGGCGCCGTAGGGAGCCCTGATCAGCGGGCTGGTGCTGGGCAGCCTCCTGCTGCAGACAGCCCTGCTCATCGCCGTGCAGGTCCTCAGCTACTTCATCACCACCTCACAGAGCTGGTGAGGGCCCTAAACTCGGGCAGTTCCGGGGTTGGGAAAGGCCATTGGAGTCCCAAGTGTGTCAGCCCCTGTGTGCTGCTAAGCCCCACGTGCCACATCCACAGGTTTTTTGGGCACTTCAGGGGTGGTGATTCGCCCTCCCCTGGACAGGCTGTTCCAGTCCTTTGCAGCCCTTCCTGTGAGGAAATCTTTCCCAATATCCCATCTGAACCTGCCCTGGTTTCCTGGGGCTTTGGTGGTGGGGACACTGCCGAGGTTGTGGCAGAGCCCGGGATTTGTTCTGGGATTTGGGATCTGGCAGCAGACAGGGAGCTGTGGAATGCCCTCAGCTGGAAGGGACAACCCAGTCCAACCCTGGCCCTGCACAGACACCCCAACAATCCCACCCTGTCCAGAGGCTCCCGGAGCTCTGGCAGCCCCGGGGCTCTGCCCATTCCCTGGGCAGCCTGGGCAGTGCCAGCACCTCTGGGGGAAGAACCTTTCCTGATCTCCAACCCAAACCTCCCTGGCCCAGCTTCCATTCCCAAGGGATCTGTGCCTGGTCCCAGAGCAGTGACTGGAGCTGCCCCTGCTCTTCCCAAAGTTGTAGCTGTGATGGAGAGTGAGGGATGGTGTTCAGACCCCACCGTGGCCTCTCCTGCTGACGCTGTCCCCTGTCCCCCTGGCCCAGGTACGTCCCCCTGAACAGCACGGTGACAGCGCCCCAGAACCTGCCCAACCTCAGGGAACACTGCAGTCCTGTTCTAACAGTCAGGCGGCTTCAGTACCTGATCCTGGCCGTGGCCATGTCCAAGGGCTACCCCTTCCGCGAGCCGCTCTACACCAACGGTGAGGGCACGGGGGCATGGGGAGCACATGGGGACACGAGGGCATGGGGACACCAGTGAGGACACGGGGACACCAGTGAGGACACGGGGACACCGAGAGCCACCGGCCCTCCCAACTCCCACCTCTCACCCCACCCCTCTGCATCCAGGAGAAGGGTGCAGTGTTCTTCTGAAGCTTTAGTGTTGATGAAGATGGGGCTGGTCTTCCTCTGGAAATGCAGTAGAACAAGGCTGCTCAGGTGTTCCAAATCTCAGATTTTATCTAGGTCGGAAAGGCTTGGCTCCTCCCCCTGGGTGGAGCATTCTCCCAGTGGGATAATGTAATTTTATCAGTCATGCACTGGGACTGAATGGCCATTAACAGGAGATATCTCCTGGAGGGAGGGGATGGGTGGAAGAGATAAGGATCAGTGCCCCACCTGGTTTTAACACATGGCCCATTAACAGGAGATATCCCCCATAGAGATAAGGATCACTGCTCCACCTGGTTTTAACACATGGCCCATTAACAGGAGATATCCCCACAGGGATAAGGATCACTGCCCCCCACCTGGTTTTAACACATGGCCCATTAACAGGAGATATCCACACAAAGATAAGGATCACTGCTCCACCTGGTTTTAACACATGGCCCATTAACAGGAGATATCCCCCACAAAGATAAGGATCACTGCCCCACCTGGTTTTAAGAGATGGTGATAGAATACACGCTTTCTGGTCACATCCTGCATTGCAACCTAAGACACCCTCTCACCCCCAGTGCTCTTCCTGCTGGAGTCTCGTCCCTGCTCTTCGGCCTGATGATCTGGCTTACCCTGTACCCACTGGGCTTTCCCAAATCCTGCTGAAGCTCCAGCCCATCGAGGATTTCAATTTCAAGCTGCTCCTCTTGGGCATTGCTGCCCTCAACTTCTTCGCTGCCTTCGTGCTGGAGGTGGGTCAGGGGAGCTTTATGACAGGGCATCCCCCTGGAGCTTCCCCAGGTGGGCACAGGCTCTCCTTTGCTCCCCCAACCCCATTTCCCTCCCTGCTCTGGCCCCAGACCGCCCTGGATCACGGCTTGCTCGGCTGCTTCCGAAGGCTGCGCCGGAAAAAAGCCTCCAAGAAGCTTTTCAAGAGGCTGGAGAAGGAGCTGAGCCAGCAGCAGCCGGCCTGGCCACCCCTGGACCAGCCCCTGTTTGCCACGCCCAGGATGACCCTGGCTGTGAGATAGCAGTGCCAGCTGTGCCCTCCAGCCCAGCCCTTGGACACTTCTTTAATTTATTTATCCCAGAAAAAGCAGGGGTGTGATGGGCAGGATCCCTCGGCATTGCAGATGTGAATCCCAGAGCCACGTTGATCCCATGGTCAGTGATCCCATGGTCAGTGATCCCATGGTCAGTGATCCCATGTCCTTGGTTATCCCATGGCCATGGTGGTCACACGGCCACACTGATCCCACAGCCACACTGATCCTGTGGCCACACTGATCCCACAGTCACACTGATCCCATGGCCACACTGATCCTGTGGCCACACTGATCCTGTGGCCACACTGATCCCATGGCCACACTGATCCCACAGCCACACTGATCCTGTGGCCACACTGATCCCACAGTCACACTGATCCCATGGCCACACTGATCCTGTGGCCACACTGATCCTGTGGCCACATTGATCCCACAGCCACGCTGATCCCACAGCCACACTGATCCCACAGCCACACTGATCCCATGGCCACACTGATCCCATGGCCACACTGATCCCGTGGCCACACTGATCCTGTGGCCAGACTGATCCCATGGCCACACTGATCCCGTGGCCGCAGCCCAGAGGAGCTGGTGGTGGAGAAGGAAGGGCTGAGAAGATCCCCAGGACGAGGAGGATTCCCCCCACTCCACCCTGGCCACCACGGCTCACGGGGTCTCTCGTGCCCAGCCCAGGCCAGCAGGCAGGAGGTCCCTGATGTCCCCAGCACCCACCTGTGTCACTGTGACGCCCGAGTCCCCTCTAGATGTGTAGGGAGTTTACAGTCCCCATTCCCAGCTTGCCAAGGCTGCTGCTCCATCTCTCTGCTCGGAATGCTCAGGCAGAGCACCTCTGCTGTGGGATGGGGCCTCTGCAGCATTACAGACCCCACAAATTCTCTATTTTTTAACTCTCCCATGCCTCGTCGGGGAGGCAGCGGCGCGCGCTCACGCAGGTTCCGGAGCTGTCGTGGGTCTGGCCCAATAAATTAACTTTTATTTTCTTGGCTGCTGATCCGTGCTGCCCGCTGGGGAGGGATTGGGGATGGCACGGGTGGAGCACAAAGAGGTTTCGGGGTCACCTCGTTCCCAGCCAGGCTGGGAAACGCTCGAAATGCTCGAAAGCAGGGACTGGAGCCAGGGATGACACCGCCGGGATTCCTGCTGCCCAAACCCAACTGCACAGCCTCCCTCCAGCTGGAATTTCCTAGAAAATAACAACACTCGCTGGAAAAGCCCAGGTGTCCTGGCCGAGGCTGAAACCTCGCTGCTTCCAGCGAGGGGCAGCGGGGCCTGGAGGGGACGAGCAGCTCCCCGGGCAGGGTCTGCGCTGCCCGCGCCCCCCTCCCGGCCTTCCCCGGCATCCCGGGCTGCTTCCTGCAGGGATTCCTTCCATGGAAACTCTGAGCCCCTCCGAGCGCCGGCGGCGCCTCTCTGCCCTCGGGAGCTGGGGATTAGCTCAGGAAATGAGGCACAGGCAGAGGTAAGAGGTTTCCTGGAGGCTGCGGTTGTTAACCCAGCCTGCCCGAGCCGGGAAAATCCCTCCACGCTCAGGGTTTTGCCCGTTCCTGACGCTTTTCAAAGCAGAAGCACTCGGGAGTTTCCCCTTGGAATTTCCGCTGCGCTCCGGGCGTTTGGCTTGGACGGGTCGAGAGGGTGTTCCCAGCCCGGGGGGTCGTAAAGGTCATTTAATTATTGACAGACAGCTTGTGCCCCTGGATGGAGTGAACAGGACAGGGGCGAGACAATGCTGCGGTTGGGGGCCGACACAAGCTCGGTGGGAGCAGCCGAGGTGGTTTTGGGGTCCTTTGGGTTTTTTGGGGTCCTTTGGGTGATTTTATCCATCCTCCAGCCTGGGAACTGGGGTGGTTTGGGGTCCTTTGGGTGTTCTTGGGGTCCTTTGGGTGGTTTTATCCATCCTCCAGGTGATTTTATCCATCCTCCAGCCTGGGAACTGGGGTGGCTTTGGGTCCTTTGGGTGTTCTTGGGGTCCTCCAGGTGGTTTTATCAGACCTCCAGCCTGGGAACTGAGGTGGTTTGGGGTCCTTTGGGTGGTTTTATCCATCCTCCAGGTGGTTTTATCCATCCTCCAGCCTGGGAACTGGGGTGGCTTTGGGTCCTTTGGGTGGTTTTGGAGTCCTTTGGGAGATTTTATCCATCCTCCAGCCTGGGAACTGAGGTGGATTTGGGTCCTCTGGGTGGTTCTATCCATCCTTCAGCCTGGAAAACCAGAGGAGAGGAGGTGGGAGCACCTTCCAGCCCCGTCTGCCTGCCAGCCTGCTCTGAAAATCCCTTTTTTCCTGCGTTTTGACGCTCTCAGACCCTGTCCTGGTGCTCAGCGCTCGGCACAACCCAGCGCGGGCTGCTCGGAATCCGATCCCACGGGAGAAAATCTCCTCTGCTCACCCGCATTCCCGTCTCCAGAGACCTCCCTCCACCCCAGCGCCCTCCCTCCCCTCCTTTCCCCGGGTTTCACCCCAAATCTGCAGGATCCGCCCCCGGCCCTGGCGCTGTGTCCCTGCCGAGCTCGGGGGGTTTGGGATCATCTCGATCCCGCCGGGATCCCCCTGAACTCGCCAGGAGCCGGGAAAGGGGCCCCGCAGAGGCTGCGGGGAAAAGCGGAATTGGGGGGGATTTGGGGGAGTTTGGGGGATTTGGGGGATTTGGGGGGATTTGGGGGATTTGGGGGTTGGGTCCTATCCAGCTCCATCCCAGGATAAACCCCCATGAGGGGCTGCGCTGGGGGATCGGGATCCCGCCCCTGCATCGGGAAGGCTGCTGTGATCCCAGGATCCCAGATTTTTGGGGGTACAGTGATTTTTTTTCCAAGTGCTGGCAGAATTTATTTTTTTTTTCTGAGGTGCCAGAAAAATCCCCTGAGCTGCTTCTTCCCTCCCTCCCTCCCTGCAGCCCCCACAAGCCCCGCTCAGCGCGGGGTCCTCCCCCTCCCGCTTTTCCATGGATTCAAAACTCATCCCACTGGGGAAAAAAAAAAAAACCCAAAAACCCAAAAAAACCAACCCAAAAACAATGCGCCCCCGTCCCGGCGGGTGCCTGGCAGAGGCGCGTTCTCCCCGAGTGATTATTTGTGGTTATTTGTGGTTTTTCCCGGGTTTTCAGCTCTCCCAGGCAGCGCGGGAGGAGGAAGGGCTGGCTCAGGTGTGGCTTTAGGACCCAGCGGATCCCCCGTGCTGGAGGTAGGGAGGGTTTTTCGGGTTTATTGTTTTTGAGCTCTCATTTCAAGAGTTTTGGGAAGCAGAGGAGGAGAGCGAGGCTGTGGGCGAGGCAGAGCCGGCACTCACTGGTAGAGGAGCAGGGAAACCCCCCGGTCCCCAGGAATTCCGGGACCCCCCCAGCAGCAAACGGGGCTGAACTCCCATTTTGGGCTTTGTGAAATCACCTTAAAAACTCCATCGGTTGGGAGCTTGGGAAAGATGTTTTTCAACTTTTTAACCTCACAAAAGCCAAACCCCTTGATTTTTGGGGTGCTGGAGGAACAGCAGCCGGGGGCCCTTCTTTGAGGGAGCCCTGACAGTTGTTGGAGATTTTTAACCACTTCCAAGAAGTCTAAAAATACTCCAAAGTCTGGTGGAAGCCGTGGGTTTGTTGGTTAGGGGGTTTTTGTGTACTTTTTTTTGTTTTCCATCCTGGGAAGAGATTGTAGAAAAAGGGATCTTTTATTCTGATTTATTTTGGGGATGGGCCCCTGAGGGAAAAAGGTGATGTGTGTGAAAATGAGGATGGGGGCACTGAATTCTTTACCTGTGGTTTGGGGCCACAAAATTTGAATCCTTTAATATTCCCTTTGTTCTCCCACTCTTTGGCAACAGGAGAGCTTAAAAAAAAGAGAGGGAGAAAGAAAGAAAGGGAAAAAAAAGCTGAGGGGGAGGGGGGGGAAAGGCTGGGGAAGAAGGTGGGGTTTAACAGAATGAAAGGGACTGTGGTGTTCTTTCTGCGGGGTTGATTGTTCCCAGATGTGCAGTTGCAAAAACATCTGGCGCGGTCGGAGCCGCCGGACCCCTGGAGAAGGGAAGGGAAGGGGGAAGGACGGGGCCCTCCCGGCGGGGAGCGGGGGGACGGGGAAGCGGCTTCATCCCTCCTTGGTGGCCTTGGGGGAAGGGGGGACACGGTGGGGGACACGGTGGGGGACACGGTGGGGGACACGGCGGGGACGTGGCGCGGCTCCGGGGTCCCCGTCGGGAGCCGCCGCCGGTGCCGCCGCGGGGCAGACGTGACCCGACTGTCCCCGAGCCGCGGCCAAACCCCGGCAGCTCCGGCCAAGCCTGGGGAAATTCGGGGAACTGGAGCTCGGGAGAAGCTGCGCAGGCTGGAAACGGGGCAGGCAGGGAGGGCACGCTGGAACTGGGGCCTTGGGAGGGTGGTGGGGATGAGGGATGGCTCCAGAGGATGGTGTGTATGTCGATCCATCCCTCATCCCTCCTTCCATCCATCCATCATCGATCCATCCATCCATCCATCCATCCATCCATCCATCCCATCCATCCATCCATCCATCATCATCCATCCATCCATTAAAATCCATCCCAAATCGTCATCGATAAAATACAAATCGATAATCAGATAAAATCACTATCCCGGTCAAAAGGTCATTAAGATTAAGATTAAAATAAAATTAAAATGCGAGTCAATTAAGATCAAGATCAAATGATGATTAAATTAAGATGAATTAAGTCAGATCATTAAGATAAATTAAGATTAAATTAATTAAATTAATTAAAATTAAATGAATAAATAAAAATTGAATTAGAATTAAGAAAGTTAAAGAGTAAATTAAGATTAGTAAAGATTAAAGTCATGCACAGTGAGATTAAAGATGAAATTAGAAATGAATTAGAATTAAAATTAGAGGTGACATTAAGTAGAATTGAGATGGAATTAAGATTGAATTAGATGAATTAAGATAAGGTTAAAGAGTTACAAATTGATAGTGGATTAGAGGTAAATTAAGATTAAAGATTAGGGTCAGGTGAAATTAAAATTACATTAAAGATTAGATTAAAATTAAGGTAATTAAAATTAAGATTAAGAAATTGGAGATTAAAATTAAAAGACTAGGACAGGTTAGGATGTGATTAGAGATTAAGATTAGGAGTCAAATTGAAATTAAATTAAAGGTCAAAGTGAATTAAGATAGAGATTAAGATTAAAGTTAGAATTGAATTAGAGATTAGCAGTGCAAAGTGAAGTGTACAAGATTAAAGATTAAAGATAGAATTGAAAGATTAAGATTAAAGGTGCAGAGTAAAGATTAGAGAATTAGAATTAGAAATTAATTAAGTTAGAATTAGAATTAAGATTAAGATTGAGAGATTAAATTAAATTAAGAATTAAGATTAGAAATTAAGTGAATTAAGATTAGAATTAGAATTAAGATCAAAGATTAAAATTAGAATTAAGAGTTAAGATTAAGATTAAGATTAGAGTAAATTAGGATTTTGAATTAAAAATTAGAATTAAAGATTACGAGATTAGAGAGATTAAAGATAAGATTAAGATTAAATTAAGATTAGAATTAGAGATTAGGTAAAGATTAAGGTGAATAGATTAGATTAGAATTAAATTAAGATTAAGAATTAGAAATTAAAATTGAAAGTTAAATTAGAGTGAAAGGTTAAATTAGAATTAAGATAAAGATTAAAAGTAGTGAATTAAAGATTAGTAAGATTAAGACGATCAGATTAGAGTGGTAATTAGGAATTAAAGATTAAAGATTAAGATTAAGATTAGAGATTAAAATTAGAATTGAATTAAAATTAGAATTAAATTAAAATTAGATTAGGATTAAGAATTAAGATTAAGATTAGGAGATTAAAATTAAGATTTGAAATTTGAAAAGATTAGATTAAAGGTGAAAGATTAGAAGATTAAAAGTAAGGTAAAGATTAAGGATTAAGGTATGAAGATTAAGGCAGAAATTAAGATGGTAGAATTACTAAGATTAGAATTAAAATTGAGATTAAAATTAAGATTGAATTAAGATTAAATTAAAATTAAAATTAAAGTAAAGATTAGAGATTAAAGAATTAGAATTAAAGATTAAGGTAAGAATTAAGATTAGGTAATTAGAATTAAAATTAGGAATTAAGATTGATAGATTAGAATTAGAAATTAAATTAAGATTAAGAATTAAGTTAAATTAAGATTAAGGTATGGTAAGATTAAAATTAAGATTAAATTAAATTAAATTAAGTAAAGATTAGAAATTAGATTAAGATTAAGATTAAAGATTAGAATTGTAAGATTAAGATTAAATTAAAATTAAGATACAAAGATTAGAAGTTAAATTAAGATTAAATTAAGATAAGAATTAAAGTGTTAAGATTAAGATTAGGAATTAGGAGTGGTCAAGGTTAGGTTAAAGATTAAGATTAGAATTAAAGTTAAGAATTAAGGTGGGTGGTCAAGGTGGGTGAGATTAAAATTAGAAATTGAAATTAGAATTAGAGAGGTGGTGGATTAAGGTAGGTGAATTAGGAATAGGTGAAATTAAAGATTAGATTAAGTGAATTAAGGTGAATTAGAATTAAAGGAATTAGATTAAGTGAATTAAAGATTAAAGATTAAATTAAATTGAATTAAAGATAAGATTAAATTAGGATTAAAGATTAGAATTAAGATTAAGATTAGAATTAGATTAGAAATTAAATTAGTTAAGATTAGAGATTAGGGATGAGAATTAAAGATTAAGATTAAAGTGTGAAATTGAAAAGATTAAATTAGAATTAGAATTAGAATTAGAGATTAAATTAAGACGTAAATTAAGATTAAGATTAAGATTAAGCGAATTAGAATTAAATTAGAAATTGAATTAAATTGAATTAGATGTGAGTGCAGATTAAGATTAAGATTAAGACAAAGTTTAGTAAGATTAAGATTAAAGGGTAAAGATTAGAATTAAGATAGAATTAAGACAAGATTAATTAGGAGTGGTGAATTAAGATTAAAATTGTAAATTAGATTAAAGGTGAGTGTAGGCGGAATTAAAGATTAAAGACTGAATAGAATTTAAAGATGGGGTCAAAGATTAAGATTAAGATTAATTAAGACATGATAAGATTAAAGATTAAAGATTAGAAAATTAGAAATTAAGGCAATTAAAGGTGATTAAAGATTAAAATTACATTAATTAAATTAAAATTAAGATTAAAGATTAAGATTAGAATTAAGTAAGGTAAAAGTGAGATAGAGTGAGATTAAGATTAAAGTGAATTAAGATTAGAGATAGAATTAAGTAAAGTTAGAAAGTGGGTAGATTAAGATTAAGATTAAGGGTTACAAAATTAAGGTCCAGGTAATTAAGAATTAAGATCAAAGATAAAGATTAAAATGGTCAGGTCAGATAAAGACTAAAGATTAAGATAGGGTCAGAGATGGTCAAAATTAAGGTAAGATGGTCGAAAGGTAAGATGGTCAAGATAGATAAGATCGGGGTCCGGTCGGGTCGAGTCAGATGGGTGAGGTCAGGTCTGATAAGGTCGTCAGGTCCAAGATAAGATGGTCAGGTCAGGTCGTCAGGTCGTCAAGATTGAGATTAAAGGTCAGGTCAGGTCCGTCAGGTCGTCCATGGTCATGGAGTCACAGATCAGGGTCCGTCTGAGTCGGGTCAAGGTCAGTCAGTCAAGATCGTCAGGTCCGTCGGTCAAGGTCCAGATGGGTAGTCGTGGTCCGTCGTCGTCAGGTCGTCCAGGTCGGGTCGATCGATGATCCGTCCGTCAGTCCGTCCGTCAAAGGATGGTCAGTCGTCGTCAGAGGTCAGATGGTGAGCGTCGAATCTCAAAGTCAGTGTAAAATGGTCAGAGTCAGAGTCAGGTCGATCATCCCGACAGTCCGTCCCGTCGTCCCGTCCCGTCCGTCAGATCCGTCGTCACCGTCGTCCCGTCCCGTCGTCGATCGCGTCCGTCCGATCCGTCCGTCCGTCCGTCCCGTCCGTCAAGTCGTCCGTCACGTCGTCACGTCATCCGTCCATCCTGGGGTCTGGTGGGAGTTGGCTGGGGCCTGGGGACCGGAGGTTGATCTGTTCTGTGTGTTGAGTTTTGGGACAGGGCCCTGGAGGGTTAGCATTTTGGTGACTTGTGGCTGGAGTGTAGCTTTGATGGGTGGGATGGGGTCCTGGGGGATCCCGGCTCTGGGCTGGATGGGATCCTGGGAGGTGCAGGGATGGATCCTGGAAGATCCGGCTCCAGAGCTGCTGTGGCTGGCCCTCAAATCCCCACCTTCCTTTGGATTTAGGGGAGGCACAAGCAAATGCAAAAAGAAAGGAAATGTCTGCAAGGGCCCCAGGGCTCCACTCCCAGGGGTCTGGCCCTCTCCTCCCGCAACCTGGGGGTGATCCCAGATCCTGGCAGGGATCCCAACATGCCAGGGAGTGATCAGGAGTGATCCCAGCATGCGCTGGGTGATCCTCCATCCTGGGAATGATCCCCATCCCAGGAATGATCCAGGGGCGATCCCCATCCTCAGAATGATTCAGGAATGATCCCCATTCCAGGAATGATCCCGAGGCAGCTCCCCATCCCAGGATCGATCCCCCATCCCGGCATTTCTCCTCCCTGCTCTGCCCGTGGGATATTCAGGGCTTGGTCCTCATAAATCCCCGAGCGGTAGGGGGAAGCCTTTTGGGGGAAACTCCTTGATTTCGAGGCTTCTGAGGGAGAGAGGAACTGGTCGGGCCCCGACTGCGAGGAAACGTAGGCGGTGAATTCCTGAATTCCCTCTCTCCCACCCAGACTCCCTCGCGGCTGCATCCACGGCCAGGATGAGGGCGGGGAGCTCCTGGCGCTGTGTCTGCCAGGTGAGTGTCCCCTTAGTGTCCCATGAAGTGACCCTTGAGTGTCCCATCCCAGTGTCCCTTAGTGACCCGCCCAGTGACCCCGCCCAGTGTCCCCTTAGTGACCCCGCCCAGTGACCCATTGGCCCATGATGACCCTGCCCAGTGACCCGCTCAGTGTCCCCTTAGTGTCCCCCGCCCAGTGACCCCCGCCCAGTGACCCCGCCCAGTGTCCCCGCCCAGTGACCCCGCCCAGTGACCCCGCCCCAGTGACCCCGCCCAGTGACCCTGCCCAGTGTCCCCGCCCAGTGACCCTGCCCAGTGTCCCCGCCCAGTGTCCCCGCCCAGTGTCCCCGCCCAGTGACCCCGCCCAGTGTCCCCGCCCAGTGACCCCGCCCGTGTCCCCGCCCAGTGACCCAGCCCAGGTGACCCTGCCCAGTGACCCACTTAGTGACTGCCCAGTGACCCCTGCCCTAGGTGACCCCGCCCAGTGACCCGCTTGTGCCCTTAGTGACCCCGCCCGCATTTCCCAGCTCCCTTCTCACCGGGTTTCCTCCTTTAAAAACCCGAGGCACAGCTGGGGGATCCAAACTCTCACCTTCACGGTCTAACCCCGTTTTTAGAGACAAAATCCTATTTTTTTTTGTGTCTCCAAGCTTCATTTTTACTTCCCACAACTTCATTTTAATGTTCCAAACCCTAATTTTTATGTCCCAAACCCTCATTTTTATGTCCCAAAATATCATTTTTACATCGCTAGACCTAAATTTTAGGTCCCAAATCTTCACTTTTGAAACCCAAAGCTCTGATTCTGTGATTGAAAACTTCATTTTGTTTGTGCTGCAAACCCTCATTTCTAAGTCCCAGACACCCTTCTTGCGGTCTAAAGGTTCATCTTAATGCCCAAAAGTTCATTTTTAAGGCCCAAAGTTCGGTTTTGAGAGTCCAAAGCCTCCGATTTAGCGGCCAGAGTTTTGTTTATAGACCCAAATACTCAATTTTTTTTGGCCCCAAGCCTCATTTTGGGGCACCAAAGCCTCCAAAAATCAATATTAAAGGCACAAAGTGTTAATTTTTGCTACCAGAGCATCGTTTGAGGGATGATCAGGAGGTGCCATTATTCCCAGTGATTTTTATTATTCCCCAAAATTCCCCCAAAATCCCACTTCAAGCTCATCTTTAGGCTTTGAGCTGGGGCCACGAGGCCCCGAGTGAGTCCCTCCTGCCGTGGGGACACGGAGGTGGCACAAAACCGGGACAAAATCCAGGAAAATGAGGTTTATAACCCCAAGGGGGGGCTGGCAGAGGCGGGAGGAAACGAGCAGGGAGGGGACGGGGCCAGAGCCAGGAAATTTTGGGTGAAACCAGCTCCACACAAAGGCTGGAGGACACATGGAAAATGTTAGAGGGACGAGGGGAGGGGGCAGAGCCTCAAACCCCCCGAACCCCCCGAACCCCCCGAACCCCAGCCCAGGGGTGCTCCTGCCCCCGGGGCACAGAGGGATGCAGCGTGTGCTCCCCCCCGGGAATTCCCATCCCTTCAACTCCTCCACGCCGGGTTTGGAGCCTTTCCCCAGATCCAGGGCAGGATGGGGATCCAGGGACTCGGGGGGGATGGGATCCTCTGGGATCATCTCTGGGATCACCTGGATGCTGCAGGGATCCCCAGCTGGGGCTGATCCTGCATCCCTGAGCACCCCAGGTCCTTTTCCCACCCTGCTGGGGACAGGGGCTGGGGCTGGGGTAGTGGGAGCAGGAAATCCCAAATCCTGGTTTGGGGTGCTCATGGGAATCCCAAATCCCAGTCTGGGGTGTCCATGGGAATGCTGGATCCAGGTTTGGGGTGTCTGTGGGAACCCCAAATCCCGGTTTGGGGTGTCTGTGGGAATGCTGGATCCAGGTTTGGGGTGTCTGTGGGAATCCCAAATCCCGGTTTGGGGTGTCTGTGGGAATCCCAAATCCCGGTTTGGGGTGTCTGTGGAGCCCCAGACCCCGGTTTGGGGGTGTCTGTGGGAATCCCAAATCCCGGTTTGGGGTGTCTGTGGGAGCCCCAGATCGGTTTGGGGTGTCTGTGGGAATGCTGGATCCAGGTTTGGGGTGTCCTTGGGAATCCCAAATCCCGGTTCGGGGTGTCGTGGGAATCCCAAATCCCGGTTGGGGGTCTCTGTGCAGCCCAGACCCGGGCTGGGTGTCTCCGCCCCCGCCCATGCCCTCCCCTGCCCACTTGGCTCCTGGTGCAGGGACAGTTCAGCCGGTTACGAGGGCATCACCTACCCGAGCCAGCCCAGTACTCCCAGTACGACCAGCAGGCAGGTGAGCCTCAGCCCGGGCTGGACCTGCCCGGATCCCCCCGTGCTCCCTCCCCTTCCTCCCGCCCGGAATCCCAACCTTCCCTTCTCCTCCCTGCGCTCTCACTGCAGGTCCTCACCGAGCCTTTAGCCAACGCTGTATTAACCTTTATCCAGTTATTTATTAAACCTTTACCAATGCTGTATTAAACCTTTATCCAGTTATTTGTTAAACCTTTATCCAAGTCTTAATTAAACCTTTATCCAGTTATTTGTTAAACCTTTATCCAAGTCTTAATTAAACCGTTATCCAGTTACTTATTAAACCTTTATCCAATTGTTTTTTGAACCTTTACTCATCCCAAATCCCCCCCTGGTGGGAAGTGGCCCAGGCTCATCCCTGGAGTGCCTGGGGGGAGTTTTCCTGAACCCCCACGGAGTTCCAGGATCCCATTTCCCGCTCCTGACCCCCCGGGATGAGTTTTCTCCCTAAACCCTCCCTCAGTCTGTTTTTCTTTATCCCCAGAAATTCAGGATTACTACGACTACCATGGTGAGTGTTTCCCTAGGGGATGCTGGGGGGATCAGGATTTTGGGGTGTCCCTGCACTGGGTGTCTCCTTGCAGATGTCACCCCCCGAGCCCCAGAGGAGCAGTTCCGGTTCCAATCCCAGCAGCAATCCCAGCAGGAAACCGTGCCAGCCCCGACCCCAGGTGGGTGACAATCCCCCAGGTGGGTGACAATCCAACAGGGTGAGTGACAGCCTCCAGGACGGTGACAATCCCCCAGGACGGTGACAATCCCCGGGGTGGGTGACAATCCAACAGGGTGGGTGACAATCCCCCAGGACAGGTGACAATCCTCAGGACGGTGACAATCCCCAGGACGGTGACAGTCCCCAGGATGGTGACAATCCCCAAGGATGGTGACAATCCCCATGGCGGTGACAATCCCCAGGGACGGTGACAATCCCCCCAGGGTGGGTGACAATCCCAGGACGGTGACAATGCCCCAGGGTGGGTGACAATCCCCCAGGGGCCCGGTGACAATCGGCCAGGGTGGGTGACAATCCCCCAGGGTGGGTGACAATCCCAGGACGGTGACAATCCCCAGGACGGTGACAATCCCGCCCCCCAGTCCGGGCTGGGCTGTCCCTTCCCGGCCCCGCCCGCTTTGCTCCCCGGAGCGCCCGCCCGGTCCCGAGGGATGCTCCAGCCCCAAAATCCAGGGGGAGGGGGCCGGGGAGAGGATTCTACGGCACCCTGAAATTCCCTCCGTGTCCCCTGTCCTTTGTCCACCTGTCCTCTGTCCCTCTGTCCTCTGTCCCTCAATTCCCTGTCACCCTGTCCCTCTGTCCCCTGTCCTTTGTCCACCTGTCCTCTGTCCCTCTGTCCTCTGTCCCTCTCTCCCTGTCCCTCTGTTCTTTCTCCCTCTATTCCCTGTCCCCTGTCCTCTGTCCCCTGTCCCTCTGTCCCTGTCCCCTGTCCCTCTGTCCTCTGTTCCTCTGCTGCCCTGTCCCACTGTCCCTGTCCCTCAATTCTCTGTCCCCGTCCCTCTATTCCCTGGCCCTCTGTCCCTCTGTCCCCCTGTCCCTGTCCCTGTCCTCTGTCCCTTGTCCCTCAATTCCCTGTCCCCTGTCCCTCTATTCCCTGTCCCCCTGTTCCCTGTCCCTCAATTCTCTGTCCCTCTGTCCCTCTGTCCCCTGTTCCCTGTCCCTCAATTCTCTGTCCCTCTGTCCCTCTGTCCCTCTGTCCCTGTCCCTCTCAGCGCTGCCCGAGGCCGGAACCCACGGGCGGGGCCGCTCGGTGAAGTGCGCCCGCCCCGCTGCCCAGCCCTGGGGCGGGCTGTGCCAGGGGGACAGCCGGCCAGGGGGGGCGCTGGCTGAGAATTCCCGGGAATTGCGGTTTCATGAGACTGCCGGGAGGAGCAGTACCCCTGCACCCGGCTCTACTCCGTGCACAAGCCCTGCAAGCAGTGCCTGAGCGAGATCTGCTTCTACAGGTGCGTGGGGGAGGCAGCTCCTAGTCCCTCTGCAGGTTTGGGGGACCCCTCTCCTTAACACCCCATCCCTCCTATCCCAAAATCTCCAGCCTCCGCCCGGTGTGCGTCATCAACAAGGAGATCTGCGTCCGCACTCGTGTCGCATGACAACTGCTGCTGAGGTGAGGGGCGCCCAATCGGGACCATCCCCTTTTTGGGAGGGGAAATCCCGCTGGTGGAAGCCCAGGAGACCCCCGGGGCAGAAGCCCGGGATCGCTGTGGGAGCTCGCTGGGGGCCTGGCCCGCTCTCCCGGCCCTGCCCAGGGGCAGCTCCCCACTCCCCGCAGCCGACCTGTGCGGGACAAGTTCTCCAAGTCGCGGGGTCATGGCCCACGGCGGCCTGTGCCAGACCGTGGGGCGTCCCTGCGCCCGCAGCTGCGGCGACTGCTGAGCCGAGCTGTCAGGGACCCCGGGGCGGCTCCGGGACCCCGGGGCGGCTCCGGGGACCAGTTCGCAGGACCCGGGCCTCCCGGACGGGGCGGCTCGGGACGCTCTGGGATCGGGGCGGCTCAGAGGACCCCAGGGGCGACTCCGGGACCCGGGGCGGCTCGGGGACCGCTCTGGGATCGGGACAGTTCGGGACCTCGGGACAGCTCCGGGATCCGGTTCTGGGATCCCGGGGCGGCTCAGGACCGGGATAGCTCCGGGACCACGGGGCGGCTCCGGAACCTCTCCAGGACCGCTCCGGGACCCGGGACAGCTCGGGACCCTGTGAACACTCCGGGACCCCTGCGCTGGGACCCCCAGGACCCCGGCCCGTTCGGCCCGGCTCTGGAATCCCGGACTGCTCCGGGACCCCGGGACCGCTCCGGCCCGCTCGGGACCCGGCTCCGGGACCCGCCCGCTCGGGACCCGGCCCGCTCCGGCCCTAGCCCTGGAGATCCCATGCATGAGCGAGCAGCTCCCGTAATCCGGGATTTCTCTTTTTTGTGCACATAATGATTAAAACAGGGGGGTTTATTATTTTTTTGTGCCTTTCTCTGCTCTGTGGTGGAGGGGGAGCTCCGGTCCCTGTGCCAGAGAGGCTCGGCAGCTCCCGGCTCCTTCCTCTGGGGTTATTCCCGATTTTGGGGCTCTGGGCTCCTTCCTCTGGGGTTATTCCCAATTTTGGGGGCTCCGGCTCCTTCCTCTGGGGTTATTCCCAATTTTGGGGCTCGGCTCATTCCTCTGGGGTTATTCCAAATTTTGGGGCTCCTGGCTCCTTCCTCTGGGGTTATTCCCAATTTTGGGGCTCCGGCTCCTTCCTCTGGGGTTATTCCCAATTTTGGGGCTCCCGGCTCCTTCCTCTGGGCTTATTCCAAATTTTGGGGCTCCCGGCTCCCTTCCTCTGGGGTTATTCCCGATTTTGGGGGAGTTTTTGGCAGTCTGGACAATTCCCAGCTCTGTGCACCGGGGCTGTGATGGCTGGGGGGGTTAGAGGGGGTTGGGGTGTGAAATGCCGCATTTTGGGGTGTAGGGGCTCAGTCTGGAGCGGTCCCTACAGGCAGAAGTGCAGTGTGAAACGCTCGGGTAAGGTCTGTGTCACATGGACAATAAAGGGGTTTGGGGAGGGCTTGGGGCCAGCTCTGGGGTGCTGCCCCATTCCCCTACACAAGGGTTGGGGTCTCACAGTGTTAATCCTCTACAGAACGGTTGTGGGGGGGTCTCACAGTGTTTAGGGTCCCCTATAGCCAGGGTGGGGTGTGCTGCATGTGGAGGAAGCAGGGGGGGGTGTAGGGCTTGGGGATTTTCTGCAGCTCTGTAGGAAATTGTGTAGGGCAGCTCTAGGATATGGGGACAGCTCAAATAAAGGGACAGCTCTGGGATATGGGGACAGCTCTGGGATATGGGGACAGCTCTGGGATATGGGGACAGTTCAAATAAAGGGACAGCTCTGGGATATAGGGACAGCTCTGGGATACAGGGACAGCTCTGGGATATGGGGACAGTTCAAATAAAGGGACAGCTCTGGGATATGGGGACAGCTCTGGGGTATAGGAACAGCTCTGGGATATGGATACAGCTCTGGGATGCAGGGACAGCTCTGGGATATGGGGACAGCTCAAATAAAGGGACAGCTCTGGGATATAGGGACAGCTCAGCTATGGGGGCAGCTCTGGGATACAGGGACAGCTCTGGGATACAGGGACAGCTCTGGGACATAGGATGTACCCCCTGTCTGTAGGGTGTGGTGTGTCCTGTCTATGGGGTGCAGCTTTGCAGCCTTCCTCTTGTCTGTAGGGTGCAGAGCTGGTCTGTAGGGCACAGCCCCCTTTTATGGGGTACAGCTCTCATCACAGGAGTGTCTCAGCTACAGGGTCTACTTCCCATGTATAGGGTGAATTTCCCCCCAAAGCTTCTCTCTCGTCTATAGGGTGCAGCTTTAGCATCATCATTATTTGTTATTTATTAAGATTCCTTATCCTTCACTCTTCATTGTTATTAATCATTATTATTGGCTTTTGATTATTGCTTGTTTCTATTTCTTATTAATTATTCTTGTTATCCATTATTATTTAGGGATCTAATTCTACCCAGCCCAAATTTGGGCCTTTCCAAAATGCCAACTTCCCCCCAAAAAATCCCCTCAGAACTCCCAGTTTGGATTTTCCACATTTATTCCCACTGGGACCGAGGGGGGTTGGAGCCAGCACCTCCTGTCCCGTGGCTTTCCCAACCCAGAGCACCAATTCCCAAAAATTTCATACAAAACCCCCACTAGTTCCTAAAAAATCCTTCAAAAACATAAATCCAGGGGGGTTTTTTGTTAGAAAAAGGGGAAAGGTTAGGATGGGTGAGGGCAGGGCTTGGAAGGCTGAAGGGGGATAAAACAGTTGGTTTTCTGGGGCTAAAAAAAGGAATGGGGAAAGGAATATTCCCCATTTTTTTGTTAAAAACTGAAACAGGAAAATGGGTAAACCACCCATGAGGTCCCAAATTGTACCAAAAATGGAGCAATTTTGTCAGCTGGTGGGAAAAGTGCAGCTTTTTCCTGGAGAAAAGGGAATGAGGAGGCAAAAATCGCTGTGGGTTTGGAGCAGAGAGATGGGGATGGATCCTCCCACCCCTGAGCTGTGCCGGGCTCTGCTGTGGATTTGGGGATGGGAATGGAATTGGGGATGGGATGGGATGGGGATGGGGGATGGGGGATGGATCCTCCCACCCCTGAGCTGCGCCGGGCTCTGCTGTGGATTCTGGGATGGGAATGGAATTGGGGATGGAATTAGGGATGGGATGGGATGGGATGGGGATGGGGGATGGGGGATGGGGGATGGGGGATGGATCCTCCCACCCTGAGCTGCTTGGGCTCTGCTGTGGATTTTGGGTGGCGCTGGGTCCCCTCAGCCCTGAGTGGGGCTGTGCCAGTCCCGGCGGACGTCCCGGAATTCCCGAATTCCCTAAGTCCCAGCGGGATGTCGCTGCAACTCCTGCTCCTTGAGCAGCCTTGATCTGCACGGGGAGGGGAGGGAGGGGGGCCGGTGTGGGGGCTGCCTGTGTCCCCGTGTCCCCCCACGTGTCCCCCGGGCTGTGTCCCCACGTCCCCCCGGGGCTGTGTCCCCGTGTCCCCCGGGCTGTCCCCGTGTCCCCCGGGCTGTGTCCCCCTGTCGCCCGGGCTGTCCCCCCTGTCCCCCGGGCTGTCCCCGTGTCCCCCGGGCTGTGTCCCCCACGTCCCCCGGGCTGTGTCCCCACGTCCCCTCAGGCTGTGTCCCCGTGTCCCCCTGGGCTGTCCCCGTGTCCCCCTGGGCTGTCCCCGTGTCCCCGTGTCCCCGGGCTGTGTCCCCCTGTCCCCCCAGGCTGTGTCCCCCTGTCCCCGGGCTGTGTCCCCCTGTCCCCCCGGGCTGTGTCCCCCCTGTCCCTCACCTGCTCCTCCAGGCCGCGGCCGAGCCGGAGCCGCCCCAGCTCCCGCTGCAGCTCCGCCGGTGCCTCGGGCAGCGGCCGCGCCCGGAGCTCCAGCGCCGACACCTGAGCCTGCGGGAGGGACCCGGCACCCGAGCTGGGCACTGCCTGCCCTGGGCACCGAGCTGGGCACTGCCTGCCCTGCCTGCACCAGCACCCCGAGCTGGGCATGCCTGCCCTGGGCACCTGAGCTGGGACTGCCTGCCCTGCCTGCCCTGGGCACCCCGAGGCTGGGCACTGCCTGCCCTGGGCACCGAGCTGGGCACGCCTGCCCTGCCTGCACCAGCACCCCGAGCTGGGCACTGCCTGCCCTGGGCACCTGAGCTGGCACTGCCTGCCTGGAGCACCGAGCTGGGCACTGCCTGCACTGCCTGCCCTGGGCACCCGAGCTGGGCACTGCCTGCCTGCCTGCACCAGCACCCGAAGCTGGAGCACGCCTGCCTGGGCACCCCGAGCTGGGCACTGCCTGCCCTGCCTGCACCAGCACCCCGAGCTGGGCACTGCCTGCCCTGGGCACCTGAGCTGGCACTGCCAGACCGGGCACCCCGACAGCAGCCCAAGCCGGCACCAGCACCCCCTTCCAGCTGGGATGAGCCCAGCCCAGTACCAGCACTGGGACCATTCCCATTGGGATGAGCCCATCCCAGTGCCAGCACTGGGACCATTCCCATTGGGATGAGCCCATCCCAGTGCCAGCACTGGGACCATTCCCATTGGGATGAGCCCAGCCCAGTGCCAGCACTGGGACCGTTCCCATTGGGATGAGCCCAGCCCAGTGCCAGCACTGGGACCGTTCCCATTGGGATGAGCCCATCCCAGTACCAGCACTGGGACCATTCCCATTGGGATGAGCCCATCCCAGTGCCAGCACTGGGACCATTCCCATTGGGATGAGCCCATCCCAGTGCCAGCACTGGGACCGTTCCCATTGGGATGAGCCCAGCCCCATCCCCTGGATCAGCCCCAGCCCCTGGATCAGCCCATCCCCTGGATCAGCCCCTGCCCCTGGATCAGCCCCAGGATCAGCCCCATCCCGTGGATCAGCCCCAGGATCAGCCCCAGCCCCTGGAGCAGCCCCCATCCCGTGGAGCAGCCCCAGCCCCAGGATCAGCCCCTGCCCCTGGATCAGCCCCAGCCCTGGATCAGCCCCAGCCCCTGGAGCAGCCCCTGCCCTGGATCAGCCCCCAGCCCCAGGATCAGCCCCCTGCCCCTGGAGCAGCCCCAGCCCCTGGAGCAGCCCCCAGCCCCTGGATCAGCCCCAGCCCCAGGATCAGCCCCAGCCTGGAGCAGCCCCCAGCCCCTGGAGCAGCCCCTGCCCCTGGATCAGCCCCAGCCCCTGGATCAGCCCCAGCCCCAGGATCAGCCCCAGCCCCTGGAGCAGCCCCCAGCCCCTGGAGCAGCCCCCTGCCCCTGGATCAGCCCAGCCCCTGGATCAGCCCCAGCCCCTGGAGCAGCCCCCAGCCCCAGGATCAGCCCCAGCCCCTGGAGCAGCCCCAGCCCCTGGAGCAGCCCCAGCCCCTGGATCAGCCCCCTGCCCCAGGATCAGCCCCCAGCCCCAGGATCAGCCCCAGCCCCTGGAGCAGCCCCAGCCCCAGGATCAGCCCCCAGCCCCTGGAGCAGCCCCCAGCCCCTGGATCAGCCCCTGCCCCTGGATCAGCCCCCAGCCCCTGGAGCAGCCCCCAGCCCCTGGAGCAGCCCCAGCCCCCTGGAGCAGCCCCAGCCCCCAGCAGGGACCCACCCGCAGCTCCTGGATGCGTTTCTGAGCCTCCTCCAGCTCCTGCTCGGCCGAGCCCCCAGGGAGACCCGGCCCCGCCCGGCTGGGAGGCTCCTGCTCCTGCCCGGACAGAGAAACACTAAATAAACTATGTGTAATAAAAATGCAGATAAACCGAAAAATATATTAGAGTAAAATATATACATATATATTTGTGTGTATATATGTGTGTGCATATATATATATTTATTTAAATATATATATATGTGTATAGATATATATATATAAATATATGTGTATATATATCTGCTATCTAACACAGCATTAGATAATTAGATATGAGGTGATAATTAGAGTAGCCCATAAGGGTGTGGGGGCTCTATGGAAGCGATCCATGGGGTCAAAGTTCAGTGAATTTGGGCTGCGGCCTCTCACCTCCTTCTGCCCGTCCTGGGGGGCTCTGGCGGCATCCCGGCTCCCGGATCATCCCGGCTCCCGCGCGCTCCCGGCTCGGATCATCCCGGCTCCCACTAGCATCCCGGCTCCGCTGGCGCTCCCGGCTCCCGGAGCACTCCCGGCTCCCGGATCATCCCCGGCTCCCGGAGCATCCCCGGCTCCCACCCTGGCGCTCCCGGCTCCCCGGATCATCCCGGCTCCCGCCGCGCTCCCGGCTCCGCGCGGCTCCGGCTCAGCTCTCGGCAGCTGCTCCCTGGCGCTCCAGCTCGGATCATCCCGGCTCCCACAGCTCCCACTGCTCCCGCAGCTACTCCACGCATCCCCTTCTCCCGCCCACGCCTCTGCCAGCGCCCGCCCAGCGCCTCCTCCAGCCCCTCCTGGGACACGGGGGGACAGCAGAGACAACCCATTGACACCCCAGGGACGTCCCAAGACAGCCCAGGGCCACCCAGGACCCCAGAACTGGGATTGGGTCCAGCAAGAACTGGGACAGGATTCAGGGGGAACTGGGGGGAGCTGGAAGGAGCTCAGGGGGGTAGCTGGAAGGGGTTTTAGAAGAGGGAGCAACTGGGGGCACTGGGGAAAAGGAGTTTAGGGAAACTGGGGGAGGTGGGGCCGGGTTTCAGAGGAACAGGGGAGAGTGGAAATAGCTCCGAGGGGAGGTTGGGGGTTTAGGGGAAACGGAGACTGGGGCTGAGGGTCACTGAGAATGGGGGACTACGGGAAAGGGCTCATGAGCTGGGGACCGGAGGGTCTCAGAAGAAACTGGGGCACTGGGAGGGCTCCCGATCCCACCTGGGAGCAACCTCCGGTCCGTCTCGCCCGGCCAGCGTTCTGGAGCTGCAGGAGCCGCTGGGTGCAGAGACCGCCGGAGCCGCCCGTGGGCAGCTCCCGAGGAGCAGCGCCCGGCGCGAGCAGACCTGAAAGCCAGCTGGGCACCCAGAAGCGTTACTGGGAGGCCGAGACTGGGGGGCACTGGGGCACTGGGAGGGGGGCTCCCGGGGGGAACTGAGGGCACTGGGAAGCCATTCAGGAAACTGGGGGAAAGCGGGGAGGGGGGTTTAGAGGCGAACTGAGAAAGGGGTTCAGGGGGACCTGTGGGGCTGAGAGAAAGGCTCAGGAAACTGGGAGGAGGTTCAGGGAGAAAACAGAGGAACTGGGAGGGATTTGAGAGGCGACTGGAGTGGGTGTTCAGGAGAATTCAGAGGATCTGGGAAGGAGACGAGGAGACAACTGGGGGAGACTGAGGAGGGGTGGCCCCAGAACTGGAGACAACTGGAGGGGACCCAGGAGGTCGGGAACTGGGCTCCAGGGAGAACTAGAGGTGTGGTCCAGAGGGGCTGTATGCCAGAGGCGCAGGAGAGCAGGGAGAGGCCGAGGAGCCGCTTTCGGGCAGCGGTACCTGCGCCTTGAGGAGGCTGCCCGCTCGCTGCGCGCTCCCAGCGCCTCCAGCGTCCC
>JAPFBE010000623.1:0-36946 GCA_034336665.1 Luscinia megarhynchos
CCACAGGCAGCCCTGGGGAAGTGATGGAGCACTGCAGGCAGTCCTGGGGCAGTGCAGCGGTATGTACCGTGCTATCAGAAAACTAATCCTTGTTTTGAATAAAAGGAGGTCATGAGGCATTTTCCATAGGTGTCTCAAAATAATTGAGATGCAGCGATGCGGTAATCATAAGGGACAGACTTCCTGAATTGCCTAATTTATGCCCCCTTCTTCCCATTGTAATATATAAGAAAAAAAACCAAAACCTCATCCTAATTCTATTAACTCTTTCTTGTCTTGGTCTAAGTTCAGGAATTTAACACGGCCTTGGCTGAGCAATGTCTGTGTTGATTAGTAACAGTTTCTAGAATGAAGAGTGTCTTCTGTTACTTCACTGTCTCTAAGTCCCTAGCTTTGTCTGCAAGCAGATTCACATGGTCTGTTTGTAAAGACACATTCATCTTATTCCTTTCAATCCCTCCTCTTTTTATTTTCTCTGTATTTGTCTTTACAGACCATAATTATCATTGATTTAAGTTTTTTCTTCCTGAGTCTTCTTTGGTTTTGCAGGTATTTGCAGTGACATCATTTTCCATCCTTTTGTAATCATTTCTGCATCCCCTTGATCACCTGCTGAAAGAGTTGCACTCAGCAAGGTGTCATGCATGGTAAAAAGATGAGTGTTGCTATAGCACATAAGAGCAGAAATAGTATTCATTTAACCCATAGATTGCCAGGAAACCATGAAAACGTGTCCCATTCCCATCTTTCCACATTTGGATGGGTACATGAGCTGACTTTATTTCCTTTGTTATCTTTTTGACCATTACCATCTCTTTGCAAACAGCAGTCTGAAAAATTTAATTTTCCACAAACTCCTCCTTCTTCTGTTAATAGATAACATAATACCATCCAATATTGAAATATTGCATTCCTCATTTGAGTGGATTGGTCAGCAGGAAGGTCAAGAGCTGTAGCTGTCTGCTTGGTTATTCTAAGAGGCCGCTTGTAACCTAATTATCCCATTTGAATTATAAATGGGTTCTCTGACACCTGATTTTAATTCCAAGTGGCTGGTCTATGATGCAGTATAAATTTTTTCTTGTGGCCATTCATCTTTTCCCCATATTGGGAGGCTCTCTCCAGCCAGAGCTGCATCAATTGATTGCTTTTCTCTAATTAAATCGTCATAGATTTTGATTCCTAAGTGATTTCCCTCAACTTGTGGTAGGAAAAAGCACAACAGTCAATTTAAGCCCCATTTAACAGATCCTTCAGCAGTTTGGAGGTAACCTGCAATAAGCATGTTGACCACTGTGGATGATACAATGGTGTCTGAAAAAGGCCCTTGGGATTTTGTGCCCTGAGACAATGGAACCTTTCACGAGAGATGCCTCCTGCCAAAACCCTGTTATCATTTAGGATTTCTATCGGTTTTTAACTTTACTAGATGATTGGTCTTTTTCTTAGCTAGAATCTTAAAGTAACTGGATAGTTTCTCAATTCATAATTTTCTGGTTAGAATTTCAATCCCTTTGAAACCTATAAAGACCCCTTGCTATGCTATGTAACTGGATTTGCTAGTGGAAACCCTTGAGAAATAAACTGCCTTCGGAACCTTCTGCAGCAAGTCCCGGAGTCTCTGTCTCTTGCTAGCTCGTAGCTGGCACTCTGCCTTGGGAGCTCTCAGAGCTATCTGGTCTCCCGTAGCAGCCGGGAGCTAGAACCACCCTAGCTCGGGCAGCTACACTTTAGCTACTCGAAGGTCACTCTGAGACTCCTCATCAGGGTGATCGTGAGCGGCATTCCCTGAACATTTCTGCCTTTGGAATCTGACCCCTTGGCTTGCAGCTCTTTTTTCTATAAAGATCTGCCCCAACCAAGGACGTCCAACACCTCAGGATCCAGACCTGAGAGTGGACCAGCTAGTAAGCAACCAGCAGTCCTGACCCATCGACTGAGACCTGGTGAATATCTCTAGCCTCTCTTTCTAAGCGTGCTTTTCATGTTCAGGGTTACCACTGGGTTTTTGCTTTTTTCTGCTGGCCTGCGATAGGGTTCCATGGGGCATCTGCTCACCAAATCTTCCCTTAGCTCCAAGGAAAGGGACTTCTACTCCCAAATTCTTACTCTTCTATCATCTAACAACTTCAAATTTTCTAACGGCACTCTTTCTAAAACTAACCTTTAAAAATTCATAAAATGGCTTTTTACCCAATTTCCTAATATTAATTCTCACTCTGTCACTTTAACTGCCTTCTGGAGCCAAGTTGGAACTCACATTTACTTTATACAAACTCAAGGCAACTTCAAAGTTGCCTCTTTCATTCCTTTATTTCGAAAAATTGCCCGAGCAATTTCTTCCCCCCCTCAATCCACCCACATCCCTTTCCCAAGCGCTGAAAACAAATCCCCAGACTTCCCCCTTCCTCTCCCTACCCCACACTCTTGCTGTAGTACACACGTCACCATCCTCCCCCGCCGCCACAAGCGCGTGAGACCCCTTCCCCACCCCGTGCCCGCTCCCTCTTTCCCCCATAGCCCTGGCAAGAAAACAACCTGCCCCCTTCCATCTGAGCCGCTTACATCCCCTGTTCCACTCCCCCCTTCCCCTCTCCAGCCTGCCGTCCCAGCTAGCCTCCCCTTGCACACCATGCAGCCTCCCTCCCACTGGTTTCTTTCCAACCGAGTCCCTCCACCGTGATTTCTCCCCCGCAACTCGCCCCTGCCTCATCCTGTGCAGCTCAAATTCACTAGCCCATCAGCTGTCCCTGCAGCTCAGACCCATTACCAACCCCCGCCTCCCCCGTTCCAACACAATCATAAGCAATGCCACCCTCCCTACCATCACTACGGCAATGACCTTGGCTTCACATTCCAGTAACTTTAATTCTCAGCAGCTCTGTACTATCTCATATAAAAATAGTACACTCGTAAATTCTGTTCCCAATGCCAGTCTTTGTAATACCAGCCCCCCTCTCCCCTCTCCTCTCTCCCAACATCCCCCACCGTTATGCCTGTCCCTGCCAGCCTGCTGTGCTCCCCCCTCCCCTGCACAAATGCCTCAATCCCTACTGCGCCACCGCCACCCTGTGGCCAAACCATTCCATGCACCCATTCAAGCCACCTCCAGCCCTCTGCCCCACCCCTTGACTCCCTGCTCACACCTCCCTGCCCTGCCCCTCCCACCTGCCTCTGCAGCTTCCCCCAAAGCCCTCCTTTCTCATTCTAAAAGGCACTGTAGCTGACAAAAACATTTTAACATTTCTGACGACAGAGATACAGATTCTTATGATTCAGATAATGACCAAGACCCATGGGCTAATGTCAAGATATTAGCCGCGCAAAATGGAGATTGGCAAATAGCTCAAAAAATTTCTGCCTTTCCTGTAACATATATAGCAGGCAGGAGAGGACGTGCCACAAATAAAGCTCAATGGGAAACATTTTATGCTAAATAATCGACAGAACTATCTAAAATTGAAAGGAACATGGAAGAAATACCCAAATTTAAAAAAAAATTTTAGAGACAATTTTTTCTGCATATGTTTTAGTACCAGATGAGCTCAAAAATCTGGCACAATGTCTTTTAACTCTTGCTGAATATATGTTATTTCAACGGCACTGGGAAAAGCAATTAAAAATATTATCTGATAATTATGCTAAAGATGGGTTGTGTGGCGACCTGGCTCAAGCCCGGCATGGCAGCCCTAACCCCGGGCCACTCGGTCCATATGCTCCTAGGCACCAACGTGGTCGACAGCAAATGGCATTTATTGAGGGGTCCCAAGGGTTTTTATAGCTCGGGCAATCTGTGTAATTTCCTTTTGCTCACGTCCGGCTGGGTGTGGCCGGGTATGGAACAAAAGTCTGACTGTGAGGGGGAGGGGGTCCTGACTGACCGCACATCCCGATATCTTCCACATGCAAATCCCTAGCTCTCCACATTCCCCCCCCCCCATGATTAGTAAAAATCGTACAAAATTATAAAATGTAGACATTATAAAAATTCATGAGTTAGTAAAATTAGTATAAAATTTTAAATGTGTTAGTAACAGGCACGCCTTAAAGTAATTGTCGGCTTTCAGCGAACATAATGTTAACCGTTTCTAAACACTTTTTAACGAATAGCACCAATTTGTTAAATATGCAAGGCCTGAAGATTAGTGTTAGTAAGATTACAGTGACTGGGCCTATTAGGGTAGAAATTAGGATGGTGAGCCATGGGGACTGGTTGAACCATGACTCGAACCAGCCCTGCTGAGCTTCTCTGTCCATTTTTCTGAGGTTTAGTCGGTCTCTCAGTTTGGCCATGGAGTCTCTAACGACTCTGGTGTGGTCCGCGTAAAAGCAGCATTCCTCTTTCAAGGCAGCACACAGGCCTCCTTGCTGCATGAACAGAAGGTCCAGTCCTCACCTGTTTTGGAGGACGACATCTGAGCGTGAGGAAAGGGATTTCTCTAGGGAAGAAATGGTTTTCTCGATCCTCTGCAAGTCCTTGTCAACAGTCATCTGCAGTTGGGCCAGTCCCTGATGTTGTGTTGCAAGGGCCGAGACGCCCCTGGCAGCACTGGTAGCTCCTAAACCGAGGAGCATTGCGATGGTGATGCCCGTTACCACTTCTCGCTTGTGGAGCCAGTCGGGTTCCTCGAACAAGTGGTACACTTCTTCTTCCTGGTGATACAGGACTCTGGGGATGATTAAAACTTGGACACAAAAGTCGGTAGAGTGATTTTTCAAGGAGTACACATGGGCTTACCCCGGATCGTTGACAGACCCACACTCCCGATGCAGCTAGGATCACCCACTGGAACTTCCCCCCTTTAAGTCTGATGAATTCATGGCAGATGTTGCCCATCCACTTTGCCAAGGTTGCATTGCCGAAGCATTTGCCTTGGCCCGTGACCTGGCTTAGGGTAATGCCCTTCCGAGAGTTGTCCTATCTGCATTGGCGTGGACTATCTGACTTTGAAAAGATGAATGGGAGATCGAGGGCAACACCTTTGTAAAAAGGGGGTAGTGCATCATAGCATAATCAGCATGATTCTGTGAGGTTCAAGTTGGATTGGTTTGCCAATAAAAAGGTAGCATTTAACACGCTTAAGAATGGTAATCCCCCTGTCCGCAACTGCTGTAACAATTGCCTGCACGTCTTTCAGATTTACTGGCGAGTAGGTTCTTTGATTTCCTCCTGCCCCCCCTACTCGAACCGGGAACACCGGTGTGGCTGACGGAGCCCACTCCATGGAAGCTATTTTTATTTTCCGCCAGCCTGTAAGGGGGTTTGATCTTTCTCTGATATCCCATTAACCGACGCAGGAGCGTTGCAGCTAGTGATCTTATATGCCGCTGCTCCCTTTTTGTTGAAGCCCGAGTTGGTGTCAGAACTGTCCTCTGACCACCTTTCCAGCTGCCCGTCCCAGCTCGAGTCAGAGTTCAAGCTGGAAGTCGACTGACTGGATGTTTCCAGGCTGCTCAGCCTTTTTCTCGGGCTCCACCCCCCCGCCCCCTTCTTCTGGGGGTTGGGCTGTTCTCCTGCTGGGGGAGGTTCTTGCACTATAAGGACCTGATTTAAAATGAGCTCTTTGGTTGGTCTTAAGCTCCTTCTCAGGGGCCGCCCCTCCTCCCTGCTCGCCCGCGCTTGCGCCATTCAGCAAGCCTTCTGCATTTCCACCCCCCGCCTCATTGTTCCACCCCCCACCATGCACTCCAGCGCCATTTTCAAACTCATATGGTGGGGGTGCCTTTTTATCAACCGCTCCGATCTCTGATATTATAGCAGCATTCCACACCTCCTCTGCTAGCCCCTGCCACAACATTCGCGCGTGCTCCCCCGCTCCGATGGTGGTGAGTCCAGACTCAGGGGTCACGGAGGGGGTTCCGAGGTCCGCGCATCTGCGTGGCAGACCGGGTCAAACTCCTCCATGCTTTGCGTAGCTGCCCCGATCCCCAGCTGCGGTGTAGCCAATAAACAAGTTCATGTGGCTTTCCAGGTCTCCTCCTCCTGCCATGCATTTTGCGGAGCCTGGATAACTCTGCCCCATGATTTAAGTGTTTCCCCTGAGCCTGAGGACGTGGTTTCCTCGGCCAGAGCCCTCGTTCATTTATCCCATATCTCCGGATGGAGAATTTCTACCGGGCTCTCTTTATCAGTCTCAGCACCACGAGAATAAAATTCTAAGCTTACAATCCATACCCTACTGCGTGTGGATCTCACAGACGACCTTCGTGATTGCGTCTATGCTCCTCATTTATCCAGGGACGTCTCCCCCGCTGCACTAGGTCAGTTGTGCAGCCGCCGGTTCCTCGTCCAGGCGATCCCCGAATCCCGGGCGGTAATAATTTCCTGGGTTTCAGCACCACTTGTTGCGTGGCGACCTGGTTCAAGCCTGGCACGGCGGCCCTAATCCCGGACCACTTGGTCCATATGCTCCTGGACACCAACGTGGTGAACAACTAATGGCGTTTATTGAGGAGTCACAAGGGTTTTTATGGCTTGGGCATTCTGTGTCATTTCCTTCTGCTCACGTCCCGCTGGGTGTGGCCAGGAACGGAGCAGAGGTCTGACTGCGAGGGGGGGAAGTCCTGACTGACCATACAGCCCAATACCTTCCGCACGCATAATCCTAACTCTCCACAGTTGAGGGAACCTTTCCGCTGAGCATCGACCCCAGCACTGGTAGTCGGGGTGCCAAGAGGAGTTGTGCTTCTGTACCAATCACTTCTGAAGCGGCTTGGACTCCCTCATAGGCAGCCAGGATTTCCTTCTCCGTTGGGGTATAGTTATCTTCAGATCCTCTGTAACTTCTGCTCCAAAATCCCAGGGGTCGGCCTTGGGTCTCACCAGGCACCTTCTGCCAAAGGCTCCAGGACAGACCATGGTTCCCGGCTGCAGAGTACAGTATGTTCTTCACATCTGGTCCCATCCTAACTGGGCCAAGAGCTAATGCATGGGCAATTTCCCGTTTTACCTGGGTAAAAGCTTGTTTTTGTTCAGGGCCCCAGTGGATATCGTTCTTCTTGCGAGTGACCTGGTAGAGAGGACTCACAATCTGGCTGTATTCAGGAATGTGCATTCTCCAAAAGCCTATGGCACCTAGAAAAGCTTGTGTCTCCTTCTTGTTAGTAGGTGGGGACATAGTTGTAATCTTGTTAATAACATCAGTAGGAATCTGAAGCCGTCCATCTTGCCACTTCACTCCCAGGAACTGGATATCCCGAGCAGGTCCCTTAACTTTACTCTTCTTGATGGTGAAACCGGCTTCCAGGGGGATTTGGATAATTTTCTCTCCTTTCTCAAACACTTCTGCTGCTGTGTTCTCCCATATGATGATATCATCAATATATTGTAGATGTTCCAGAGCCTCACCCTTTTCCAGTGCAGCCTGGATCAGTCCATGACAGATGGTGGGACTGTGCTTCCACCCCTGGGGCAGTTGGTTCCAGGTGTACTGCACACCCCTCCATGTAAAAGGAAACTGAGGCCTGCACTCTGCTGCCAAAGGAATGGAGAAAAATGCATTGGCGATGTCAATGGTGGCATACCACCTTGCTACCTTGGACTCCAACTCATACTGCAGCTCCAGCATGTCCAGCACGGCAGCGCTCAGCGGTGGAGTCACTTCATTCAATGCACAATAGTCCACAGTCAATCTCCATTCTCCATGAGATTTTCACAGAGACCAGATGAGACTGTTGAAGGGTGAGTGGATTTTCCTAGCCACCCCTTGGCTCTCCAGCTCACGGATCATCTTATGAATGGGGATCACAGCATCTCGAGCTGTCCTATATTGCCGGCAATGTACTGTCAAAGTGGCAATTGGTACCCGTTGCTTTTCTCCTTTCAGAAGTCCTACTGTAATTGGATTCTCAGACAGTCCAGGCAAGGTGTTTAATTGCCAGATGTGCTCTGCCATCACAGCTGGTATTCTAAATGCCCATCTGGGTCCTTTTGGGTCCTTAAAATACCCGCTCTGAAGGTAATCTATGCCCAAAATGCATGGGGCCTCTGGACCAGTCACAATAAGATGTTTCTTCCAAACCTTTCCAGTTAAACTCACTTCAGCTTCCACCATGGTAAAGTCCTGCGATCCACCTGTCATACCAGCAATAGAAACAGATTCTTCCCCCACATATCTTGATGGAATTATCGTACACTGTGCTCCTGTATCCACTAAAGCTTTATACTTCTGTGGTTTTGATGTGCCAAGCCACTGAATCCACACGGTCCAAAAAACACAGTTCTCCCACGCCTCACCCTGACTAGAGGCAGGGCCCCTCTAAGCCTGGTTATCCTTCTTTCCTGGGGCATAGGTCTTAGAGGTTCCCTCAAGAGGGTCAGACATGTAATTATCATTATCATATTTGGCATTTTGGCTACGAGAAACAGGAGCATCTCTCCTTTTGGTGGAACTTCCTCTTTCCATCTTGTCTTCCTTCAAATCACGCACCCGTTGTGCTAGAGCAGCCGTAGACTTTCCATCCCATCTCCTCATGTTCTCTCCACAATCCCGCAAAAAATCCCATAACTCGGCCCGGGGAGTGTACCTCCTCTCCCCATTGGGGGAACGTCTACGTTGTGTGCCAGGGTTTCTAATCTGTACAGCTGAAATTTGGAGGAGGTCCTCCTTAATTTCCTCTCTGAGTCTCCGATGATTTTCCTCTATCTTATTCTCTAAGTTCTGCAAACGTGTTTCCACAGCTGCAATTCTAGCATGGGTTGGACCATGTACAGTGTCCGCATAGGCATGAAGCTTCTTTGCCATGTTGAGTACTGTCTCATACACCTCATCCCACTTCATTATTGCTAGAGCTGACATATATTCAGGTGGCCCAAGTCGAACGAGTTTTCTCCACATCACAGGTGTACATGGTACTAGGTCTGGATTCTTAGTTGTTATATCATCTGAAAAAATTATCTCCGCCACTGCCATTTCCCTTAGGCGTTGGATCCCTTGCTCTATGGTCTTCCACCGGGTCTGCTGCACATAGAGATCATCTGCACATAGGTATCTTTGTGCCACACTATCCAATACCCGTGCCCAGAGGCTGTGAGGGTTAGTCCCCCTCATCATCCCTTGATCGATGACAGGATCATGTGACAGGGATCCCAGGTGTCTCGCTTCAGTGCCATCCAGGATGGTAGCCTCGCCTGCCGCATCCCAAAGTCGGACCAGCCAACTAATTATGGATTCCTCAGGTCGTCTCGTATAATCCTTCCTTAGACCAAGGAGATGCTTCAAGGAAAAGGACTCAATATTGCTCTCTGACCTTGCACCAGTCACCTTAACTCCGGGTTTCATTTCAGGAGGCGTTGAGGGTCCTTCTCCTGCATCATCATCATCATCATCATCCTCCACTGGTCGATCAGTCTTAGCTGTACATTTTCCACTTCTGGTGCTAGTAGCCATGGCCATTGGTTGAAGCTTATTATCTAATTTTGCCCCTGTCCTCGAGCCTGGGGTGTTGACTACAGCCTGAGTCACTGGGATGGTAACTAATTTATCTTCCTGTTCCTTGTCTTCTGTCTGTGATCCTACACTATCTAACAGCATATGATAAGCATATGCCAGAGACCAACTCACTGCAATAATCTTTTTTTCCCTAGGGTTTTCATGGCACTTCTCTTTCAAATATTTTACCACCTCAGCTGGGTTCTGAATTTGCCCAGAGGGAGGGATACTGCCTGGCTAGACAAAACAAACCCTCCAGGCATGAGCAACACAAATGATTTGGGGATACAGAGCACTGCGATGTCACCCCAGACAGTGCTCTGCCAAGCCTGCATCTCCATGCAGAGTTGATTTGGTTTTGAGGAGGTTTTGCACTGGAATCAGGAGAATTTTTGCTGGTGCTTGGAAGGGTGGGTTTTGCCGTGCTTAGATACGGTTTAATGTTTTTTCCTGGGTACCATCTCGGACCAGATGGCAGAGATACGCAAGCGTATCCTCTTCTCCAGGTGATTATTTGAAAGGGCCCAGAAATTTGGTGTGTTTCTGGGTCTTTCACCAGCACTGGTGGTTTCTCAGTGAGTTTGGCTTGGGTGGAGTTTGAAAAGTGATGAAGAATTGGGGGATCAAGTTCTGAAGCTGTACAATTTAGGAAATTAATAACATAGAGAGGTTTGCAAAGTCTTTCAACTGGAGATAATATTTTTGTGTCTTTTTGTTGCTAGTTGAGAACTCTTTTGAGGCTTTGGTGAGTTCTTTCTATAATGGATTGTCCTGTGGGGTTTGCAGCAATGCCAGTGGTGTATTCAATTCCCCATTCACTGAGAAACTTTTTCAAATCTTGAGATTTGTAAGCGGGTCCATTGTCAGTTTTAATTTTTTGTGGAACTTCTAAAGTGGCAAAAGCGAGGAGAAAATGCTTGATAGTGTGAGTGGCTTTTTCTCCTGAGTGGGCTGATGGAAAAACCTGTCAACTGGCATGTGCACGTATTTGGACTTCCCAAAAGATGGGAAGTGGGTCACGTCAGTCTGCCACAGCTGGCAGCTGTTCAGGCCTCTGGGATTGACTCCTGTACCCATAGAGGGTATTTGGTAAATTTGACATCTTGGGCACGTTGCTACAATGGCTTTTGCTTGATCTTTTGAAAGTTTAAACATTCGCATGAGAGCGGGCACATTTTGATGAAAAAATACATGTGACAGCTTTGCCTGAGCAAAGATGTCAGGGACATTTGCAGTTTCTATAGACATGGCTAGAGCATCTGCTCTTTTGTTTCCTTCTGTAATAAAACCTGGGAGATGAGTGTGTGACCTTACATGAACAATGTGGTAGAGCTGTTTTCTACGAGAAATTAAATACGTCAATGTAGAAATTAATTGGTGTAATTTTGGATTGGGAACATCTTTTAAAAAGGCATGTTCTTCCCTCATAGCTCTACTGGCTACATAAACTGAGTCTGTGACCAGATTAAAGGGTTTATCTTTGAATTTTTCAAAGGCTCTAACAATGGCTGCTAGCTCTGCAATTTGTGGAGATCCCTCCACTATTTGAATATCTGATTCCCAATTTTGAGTTTTGGGGTTTTTCCAAGTCATAACTGACTTGTGAGAGGAGCCTGAGCCATCAGTGAGGACAGAGCTTTGAGGGGAGTCCTGCTTTGGACTAATTTTGGAATTAAATGAAAAACTGCATCTTTTTTGAAAGCTTGTGCTTTGGTAATTGAATTAAATTTGGCTAGTATAGCTATCTAGAGCAATTTGGAGGCTTTCATTGGTTTGAAGCAAATGCTCCAGATTTCCTGTGGTCAGTGGCAGGTATATGCATGTGAACTCACACCCTGCAAGGGAGTGGAGGCAAGTTCTGGCTTTTTTTATGAGAAGTGCCATAATTTCTTGAAATGTGGTGATTGTTTTTGTGGGTTGATTGCTTGTGAAGACCCATTCAAGGATTAGCAAAGGATCCGAGAGTTGAGAGTCCCATTGGAAAATCAGTCCATGAAAGTGAGGGGCCTTTCCCAGGATGATGAACTGGAAAGGCAGATCAGGTTCAAACCGGTGAGCTTGGCGTGAGGAGAGGGCTTCTTGGACCTTGACGATGACGTGTTTGGCTTCTGGAGTGATGGCGCATGGGGAGTCAAGGTCTTCTTTTCTGCGGGGAAGGTTGAATAAGGGGGCGAGGTCTTTTGTTGTGATTCCCAGGAGGGGGTGTATCCAGTTGATGGATCTGCACAGACTATGTAATTCTCTTAGGGTTTTTGGATTGTCTTTGATGGAAAGCTGCTGGGGTACGATGATTCTTTACCGAATTTGAAGTCCAAGGTAGTTCCACGGGCTTGTGTACTGTACTTTGTCTTCACGGATTTCAAATCCTGCTTTTTCGATGGTTTCCATGGTTGCTTTCATTGCTTTGTCCAAGTAAGTCTTTTCTGAGGCAAAAACTAAAATGTTGTCCATGTAGTGGTAAATGATTGCATCTGGGAATGAGCTTCGAACAAGGGAGAGAACGTGAGCCACATACCGTTGGCATACGGTGGGAGAGTTTTTGAGTCCTTGAGGAAGGAAAAGCCAGTGGTATCTCTTGAGGGGAGCCTGTCTGTTTAGAGAGAGAACAGAGAAGGCAAACCATGGGGCATCTTCGGGGTGCAGTGGGATGCTGAAAAAGCAGTCTTTGATGTCAATAACAGCAAGTGTCCAGTTTCGAGGCAACATTGATGGAGAAGGCAGACGAGGCTGAAGGGGTCCCATAACTTCGATGACGTCGTTGATCTTGCGAAGGTCTTGGAGAAGCCTTCATCTGCTTGTTCCAGGTTTTTGCAGGACAAAGACAGGAGTGTTCCAGGGGCTTGTGGTTTCAATGGTGTGGCCTTTGGCGAGTTGCTCTTCCATCGGGGCATGCAATGTGCGCAATTTGACTTTTGAAAGGGGCCACTGCTTGGACCCAGACTGGGTCGTCACTTTTCCATGTGAGCTGAGGGGTCGGTGGTAGAGCATGCTCTTCAGTGGCCCCAATCAGAAATCCTGGCATTGGATTCGAAGGGAAACTTCCCATTGGGATAGGACATCCCCACCCCACAGGGTGGTGGGGGCACTGATGACAAACGGGCAGACAGTTGCCAACTTGCCTTCAGGTCCTTCGATGACAACGTTGTTTCTGCTTCGCATGGACACAGTGATGCCACCAATTCCAGAAATCATGCCAGCTACCGATTGCAGTTCCCAGTGGGATGGCCATTCTGAGCGAGCAATGATGGTGACATCAGCTCCGGTGTAGATCATTCCTGGTCTGAGGATTCTCTCACCTTTGCAAAGGATGTTGCATTCAATGACAGGTTTCTGGGATCTCATGATTTGCACCCACAGTACGGTAGGGTTGAGAGGGATTTGTTTGTTGCAGTTTTTTGGAAGCAGGAAGGCTTGTGCAATTGATGTACCCTGTGAAAGGAAAAAAGGTGTGTCTGTGCAGTGAAGCTGGACAGAGATTTCTTGTCCAGATTATACAGTTTGTATCTCTGGCAAAACATAAATTTATTTTGGGCTGTGGTAAGTGTCACCAAGTATTGAAATAATCCCAGAAACACGCAGTTAGAGTAAGATAGCTCTGGATCCATGTGGCCTCTTCCCAGAAAAAATTAAAAAACCATGAATTCCTGACATAAACAATCCACCAAATGAATCGGATAATAGCTATATTAAGTTTGGTGAAGGGGCCCATATTCAAATAAGGGCTTGCAAATGGGAGAGAGATTATCTGTGATCACGTGGAGCCCAAGCCAGTTTAAACCGGACAACACATTGCCACTTAAGAGAGCTGTTACTCCTGTCTTAACTCTCCTCTTAATGCCCTCTGTCCCACGTTTGGGCGCCAAAATCTCTCTTGGTTTGAAGGAGAGGTGTCTGCCGATAAAGGCAGAAGTTTTCCTTTGAAATAGAGGCTTTATTCCACTCCCCCAAAGTATTATAATTGTTTGAATCAAGGACTCTGAGGCAGAGATAAGGGGGTAGGAGTAACAGCTCTTTTACTAATATATCTAATTGTACAAGCAGAAACAACAGCAGTTGTTAAAATTACCAACAAAACAGAACAGATAACTTGGTTTCAGTCCTTTCTTTAGCTGTGACACACTCTTTCTCTCTGTCCCATTGCTGCAGCCGGAGCAAAGCTTGGCAGCTGCAGAGAGCAGGTGGGAGCGGAGGTGGGAGGGGGCGGCAGCAGCCACACTGATCTCGGGTGGGAACGGGCTGGAGAGGGCAGCTCCTCGCTCACCGTTTGTGTCCGGGTGATTAGCTGTGTCCTCAGAGGGAGGAGGCTGGAGCAGGGCAGATGCAGGGCAGGTGATCGCAGAGGGTCTGTCTCTTCTGCGTTCGGCCGCGTGGCTGCAGACGGTGGAGGGCCCTCCTCCGAGCTCACTGGAAACACGAGTCCCCTCTGGAAGCACGAGAGCCCCTCCTGAAGCCCAGCTCCCACCTACCCCTTTTGTCCAGAGTTGTCAAAGGTCCTGGGTGTAACCCGGCCAGCTCCACTGGCATGATAATGGGAAAATACTTTAAATTGACACAGTAATAGAAAAAACACTCAACTCCCAACAGGTCCCAGACCCGGAGTCACCAAGTTATAAAAGCTTCACGGCCCCGTAGCACAATGTCTTTTCACAGATTATGGAGACAATCATACAAGACGGACTCAGTGATGATATCAACCTCTGGCTCCCCTTCTGGTTGTGAGGGCTGTCCATTCTTATCCTTATTATCTAGGTTCTTTGGTTTCATGTTAGTCTTAGTTTCCACAGGGGCGATTGCTGCTGGCTCTGATTGCCCTTGCAGTTCAGCTGGAACCTGGATGGTTGCAATGTTTGTTGATTCCACTGCAGCACCATCAGACTCTCCCTCTTTAAGGCAGGGGAAGAGTTTCTCACTAGCTGAGAAAATGTACTCCTTCAGCACCTGCCCATCTTCTTCTCTAGAGCCCCCACCCAATCCGCATGGTTCCTTTCTGAGGTGGGCTGTGGGGAAGGGTCAGGCTCAGGGGCAGCATCTCTATTTCCTGTGGCAGGTATCAGGGCTGTTATCCAAGGCAATCTCCCCTATCTCTGAATATTAAAAAGAACAGGTTTACCAGGCATATCAACAACACCAGCCACTGTATGTTATCATTAGCATTTAGAGAGGATTTGAACCCATCGAAAACTGATGAGGTGGATTTAGAAAACTGGGTGAAGTATTGGGAGAAAATTTCCCCTGCTGTCACCTCCTCACAGTAAGCACCATTATTGAAGCAACCCCCAAACCACACAGAGTGTGATAGCTTTCAATCCATGTAGCTGCTTTCCAGAGGAAGTTAAACATCCATGAATTCCTCACCTTATCAGCCCACAAAATGATCTGGATAGCAGCTACATTAGCTTTAGTTACAGGACCCATGTTTACATAAGGGCCTGCAAATAGCAGAGATACAGCTGTGACCACATGCAGCATGAACCAGGGTAAGCTGGACTACATGGTGCCACCTAACACAAAAAATCAGGTCACTCAAGAGCTGTTATTCCTTTTCCACCCTTTTCCTCTCTATGACTTCAGGCCCCATCGTTGGTGCCAAAAACTGTCCTGGTTTGAAAAAGACAGGTGTGTGCTAGGGAAAAGCTGGATCTTACCTCAAAATGGAGCAAATAAACCACTCCATCTGAATTAGCATAATTTTGAAATTAAGGGGCTCTCAGGCAAAGATATGGGGATAGGAATAACAGTTCTTGACTAGTATATCTAACAAGATAACAAAGCAACAACTATGTAATTACCAACAAACAGCACAGTAACCCAGTTCAGCCACAGGCACCCTTCTCTGTGCTGCAGTTACCGGTGGTGGAGAGGGACAGGTCCTGCGCAGCTGCAGAGATGCTGGGGGTGATGGCAGCGGTGTCCCAGGTGGGAAAGGGATGGAGGAGAGACTTTGCTTACAGCGTCAGTCCTGGTGCTCCAACAGGAGGCTTGGAGATAGCAAGCTGAAGCAAGAAAGTGTCCAAGCAGGGCAGTGATGTGGGGTTCAACAACGGAAGAGGCAGTTTCTGGAGTTGGGATGGTGGGGTTTGGGGGTAGCAGCAGCAGCCTTCCTCCTCTGCCTCCAACAGCGAGCAAGTGAGCGACTGCCCCCCACCCTCCTTTACCTGCCTCTGATCTCAGGTTTCCTCCCCCTTCCTCCCCTGCCCTGCGAGAGAAACCCCGAAAAAAGAAACAGGGAGTCTCCCTCTCATCCTGTCACTAGCCATCAGTGCTTCTTAGCAAAGGGAAAAATTCCGCAGACAGTGTGGAAAGGAAAAAAACAACTCCCAACAATTGTTATCAAGTTCTCTTCACAGTTCAATCAGACAAAACAATCCTATTCCAGCCCCAGGGCCATGGACGGCACTGCAGCTTCAGGTGCAAAATGTATAATTTATACAAAAAGTGCAAACAACAGTGAAATGGGGAGAGTAATCTGGGAGGATGAGACTGCAAAACGTGGAACTGAAATTGGACAATTAACCCCAATACGTGAATGGACCAAAACTTATAGAAGTGTGAAAAGTCATGCCTCTGAATCCAGCTTGGGTGTAGCCTTGGCTGGGCGGTTGGAGTGCCCAAGCTGAATTCTTGGAAGGTCTTTTAGTAAATTCCTATTTTATTCCTTTAACTCTGTCTACTGTCTGTTCCAGGTCAACCTCTTTAGGCATCAGAATGAAGGGGTACTTTAACAGTTAAATGAATTTATTTGGATTAGGAAGATTGGTATCCCGGCTGAGAACCCCTGGGATGAGACCTTGGGAATGACGGACGGAAATCCCGGTGGGTGAAGCTACCAACGGAGGGGGAGGTGGGACTCCGGGAGGAGCCCCCGGCATGGAGGGACCGGGACCCTGTGCCGGCAGTCACGGCTGCCATGGCACTGCCAGTGCCGGCGCTGTCATGGAGTGTGGGAGGTGTGACAATGTCCCTGAGCCGACTGTCACAATGTGATGGGACCGGCGGCTGGGATGTGTCTGAGCCCATTGTGACAGCGTGCCCGAAGCCACTGTCGTGACATGTCGGGATGGACAGGCAGCTCCCCCAGCAGCTCTCGGGACTCACGGGATGTCCTGGAGCAGATATGGGATAGAGGGCATGAGGGGTGAGTGCAGAAGCTCCAGAAGCTGGGAAGGGCAAATCCAAGGGATGGCAGAGATGGAATTGCTGCAGCCAAGAGGAGCCCGAGAGGAACAGCCCTGCAGGGAGGAAGGAGGGACACGAGGGGCTCCAGAGATTCCCTGGCAGCCCGTGGGGGTCCCTGGGGAGCAGAGACCCCCCTGCAGCCCTGCAGGAGCCCCCGGCAGAGCAGGGGGTGCCCGAAGGGGCTGTGAGCCTGTGGGAAGCCCCTGCTGGAGTACTTGGGACAGAGCTGCAGCCCACGGGAAGGACTCGTGCTGGAGAAGTCCCTGGAGAAGGGTCTCCCTGGAAGGCAGGGACCCCACCTTGGTTGGGCAGTGGCAGAAATGCCCAGGGCCCCATTCCCAACTCCCTGTGCAGATGGAGGGAGACGACTGAGCCTGGGAAGGAGTTTGTGCTGGAGAGAAGGTGTTTAGGAGGGTTTATTTGACTTCTCATCCTGCTCTGATTTTGCCAGCAATAAATTTAATAAATATCTCTGATTCTGAGCCTCTTTCTCCCGTGGCAGGATTTGATGAGCAATCTCTCTTGGTCCTTGTTATAGATAAAAACGAGATCAAGCCGAATTAAATATGGTTAAAATAAGCGATATTTATTTTGCCACCGAAACACGGTCCTCGGTAGCCACAATCAAAAAGGACAATGCCGAGCCCGGGGTTGGAATCGTGTGAACTCACAATGATTCGAACTCTATCGGTCTGAATCCCCAGAAGTTCACAAACCCGCTTTAGTTAGTCCAGTTTTTACACAATTTTTTCTTGCCTGGAGCGGAGGTCTTTGTCTTCTCTTGTAGTTCATCATATTCATGTACTTTTCTTTCGCCGCGTCGAGCTGGGCAAAACCATCCTGGGAGACAATGAATTTTGATGAAGGCAAGTTCAGGTTTACAGGAAGATGGAATTGAGATGTAACTTGCAGATTTTGGTTTACTGGAAACTGACATTCAGATGTATTTTTCTTGATGGCTCTGATTACCTTAATTGTGGGTGCTTATCTGGCTCTTATCTTTTGGGTGTTCCCTGGACAGAGCCATCTCCACCGCGGCTACGTCTATTGTGTTGCTAACACGAGCTTTTTAGCTTTTGTTGGCTATTACAGTGTTGCGATTAAGCAATCCCTGTTTCTCCCTTTGCAGCTTTTGGTTTTTAATTTTATATTACTTTACTCAGACAGACATTGCTTATTCTACATTAATTTACAGATTTACACGAATTACATTATATTATATATTACAGTCCTTGTCGCAACCCAGGAACCTTTCGTTCAATTTTCTCTCCCTGTTCAGCTGCAGAGGGCAGAGAGAGACCGGTGGGTGCAGGGGCATCCGACCACGACCAACCACAGCAAGGCAGGAAGGAGGAGGAGGAGGCTGGTCAGGTTGTTGAGCAGGTTGTTGTCTTTGCAGCAGTTCTGAGGCTCTCTCAGTCCCTTAGAGACAGGCACCAAATGATCAATTGCTGCATTTCCAGACTGCTTCCCTCACAGCTGCCCCTGCAGGGGGGGTTTCAGCCAGCCCTGCTCTGAAAACCATCAAAGGGCGTGGTAGAGCCACTGTTTGGGCTCACACTGGGTTTTGTGCTTCTTGTAGGGCTGAGCAAACCACAGCCAGGCCATTTCTAGCCACAGAAAGAATTCTCACCTTTGCAGCAGCTCGAAAGCTGTGCGAATCAAAGGCAAGGGGGTGGGGGGAGACTCAGGTCCTGGCTGCCACCTGGGGCTGGCCAGAGCAGGGCTGGCCAATGCCCATCCCTGTGCACTGGGGCTGGGCCATGGCTGGGCCCTGCACTTGAATGGGCACTGGCTTCAAGGAGCAGGAGTTTGGGAGCTCCTTCCTGCCTGGGGCTCCATTCCCATGCAGCTCCTTTCTGCTCAGATCCTGAGGAGTCCCGTGAGGTCCCCAAGGCCAGCAGAGCCAGTGGGGAAAACAGACAGTGGTCCCCCAGTGTCACCGAGGTCGTTGGGTGACCCTGGGAACAGGGACAAGGGGACAGGAGTGGGATGGGAATCTGAGGACAGAGCTGCCCCACGAGGCTGGGGCAGGTGTGGGGACAGGGAGAAGGGGGGAAGCAAGATGGGGATGTGGCCATACTATTGGCAGGTAGTAACCTGAACAAGCACAGGGTGGCTGTGTTGTCCATGTTGTCCCTGTTGTCGAGGTGTCCGTTCAGCCCGGACGTGTGACAAAGAGCTGTGCACTGGGAGCCACTTCAGACATGTTGGGGACTGTACCCGAGTACTTTCCTACAAGAAGGGTGTCCCCATGGGGACATTTCAGGGACAGTCCCACTCTCCTCTCCCTTGCGGTGCAGCTGTCCCCACCGTGCCACCCCCACCCAGCCCTGTCCCTTCTCCCTTCCAGCCCAGACCCTCAGCCTCGCTGGTCAGTCCTTGGGGACTCCATGTCCCTGCCTTGCTGTCCCCAGCCCCGTGGTGGCCCTGGCAGGCTGGTGTCCCCTGTCACCCGCAGGTGCCCAGAGCACCCAGCTCCTGGTGGAGCCCCCCTGGACACCGGCGGTGCTGTGGGACCGGGTGACACTGACCTGCCAGGGCTCGGGGACGGACGGGGACACATCCTGGTACAAGGATGGGTGACACTTGTGGCAGGAGCGATGACAGCGCTTCGTGTCCAGCCGGCAGTGGGATCAGCCCCTCTTTGATGGTGTCAAATGGTGAGGGCGGAGGTGAAATGGTCCGGGTGATTCTCGGATAGGTTTGCGTGGGCTCCATTCTGTGGGTGGCCTCACAACCCTCCTGCGCCGAGAGTCTGTCCTCTGAACACAGGGACATCCCAGTGCATACCTGTGCATCCCCATCCATCCCAGAGTGGTGGGACACCCATGGTGACAGCTGTGCCTCGCGACTCCTCCTCGTGTCCCTTGGACCCTCCCGCGCCGTGGAGACTCCAGCCAGATGTCCCCAGTGCCATGGGCAGCCACTTTGAACCTGTCTCGGGCTCCTCAGTGTGACGGGACCCTCCTGTCCCACACAGCTGCTGGTGCTGCAGATGCCAGCACGGGCGCTGCTGGAGGGGGACTCGGTGACACTGCGCTGCCAGAGCCGGCAGGACAACCCTGTCACCAGGGCGCAATTTTACAAGGACGAGAAGGATCTGGGAGGGTCCCTCAGGGGCACCGAAATGTCCCTGCCCTCCCCGCAGATGCAAAACAGTGGCTGCTACCACTGTGAGGGCTTTGTGCGAACAGGAGCAAAAGTGTCAGCACCAGTGACAGTGACAGTGCACGGTGAGCACCCGGAGAGCTGGAACACCAATTTCCTGACACCCCCAAAGCCACTTCTCAGTGGACTCGGAGTCACAGTCCCACCCCCATCTCCTACCCAGAGCTCAAGCCTGTTTTGGTCCTGGAGGGTTCCCCCGAGCTCCCCGAGAGGTCCCCCCTCAATCTCAGCTGCCTCAGCACCCCCAGCCCCCTGCGGCCCCCAGCCCCCCTCCTGTACCGCTTCTACCGGGACGGGCAGTTGGTGGGGGGCCCGCAGGGGTCCCCGCAGCTCCTGGTGCCCGCCGTGGGGGTCTCCCACTCGGGGAACTACAGCTGCGAGGTGCGCTCCGAGGGGGGGGCCGTGCGGAAGAGCAGCGCCCGGCTCGGCATCACGGTGCGCAGTGAGTGCGGGGATGGGCACGGGGAGCCCCACAGCCCTCCCAGGTCCCCCATCCCTGCTCAACCCTCTGTGTGCTGCCCTGCCTTCCCAGTCTGTCCCTGGGTCCTTCCATCACCCTCGCTGCTTCCTGCATCCGCACCAGGTCCCCACAGTTCTCCCTGGATGCACCTCTCCCTCTCTGATGTCCCTCCATTGTCCACGACCCTGCCATCCCTGTCTGTGGCCCCCAAAATCTTCCCTGTGGCTCCCTTCAACGCTCTCCATGTGTCCCCTAATTGAATCACCCATCCTTCCCTGGCGTCCCTTGCATCCCTTTCCAAGCCTCCCCCGCGCCACGCCCCCTTCTTCCTCACTGACATCCCGACACCCCTCTCTGATCCTCCCCCTCCCTGAGTCCCGCACTGCTCCCTGGTGCCCCCCACTCGTCCCATGTCCCAAACCCCTCCTGTGCCCCCCCACAGGGGTCCCGCCTTCGGGGGTGTCCCTGTCCATGCAGCCCCCCGGGGGACAGGTGGCACTTGGGGACCGCCTGGTGCTGAGCTGCACGGTGGCCATGGGGACAGGTCCCCTGTCCTTCTCCTGGCCTCAGAGGGACTCGGGGACACCACTGGGCACCAGACCAGATCTGGAGTTGTGGCAAGGTGGAGACAAATACAGCAGCCACTACCAGTGCCAGGTCGGCAATGGGGACAGAGTGGCCGAGAGTGTCCTCTTGAATGTCACTGTCCTGGGTGAGCGGGACCCCTAAATTGAAGGGAACCCCACCCACAGCATCCCCATCCCCCCTCTGTCAGGTTCCAACCCTGTCTGTGTCCCCGCAGTTCCCGTGGCCAATCACCCCCGGTACCCCAGCACTCCAGGTGTGCCCAGGTGACTCCGTGACCCTGCGCTGCTCGGTGCAGGTGGGCTCAGCCCCTGTCACCTTCACCTGGCTGCACGATGGGCACGAGGTGGCCCAGGGTCCCCTCCTGGAGCTTGGGGCCGTCAATGTGGGACATTCGGGCACCTACCAGTGCGTGGCCACCAACCAGCTGGGACAGGACGGGCACCGCGTGTTCCGGGCACTCAGCCCAGAGCTGGCCCTGGAGGTGACACCACAGGGAACCACTGGACACCACTGGAGCACAGGTGGGGGTCAAATCGGGTCACTGGGATTGCAGGAGCCCTGCAGTGACAGGTGACTCTGATGTGTCCCTTCTGTCCCCAGCAGTGGCTGCAGGCCTTGGTGGGTCCCTCCTCTTCTTCCTCCTGCTCGTGGGTGGAGCTGTGGGCTGGCACCGGTGGAACAACATGGGTGGGTGACAGTGGAGACAATGAAAGCTAGAAGGACCTGGGGGCCACCAAAATATGGGAGTGATGGGGCAACACCCACAGCCCCTGATTTGAGCTATGCTGAACACTCAGGGCTTTTGCTCAGGGTCCTGAAAGATTTGGGGTGGTATTAGAGGTCCTTGCAAGCATTTTGGGGTTTATTTCAGTGACCTAGGGGGAATTTGGCGGGTTCCTCTCCCTGCCAGGCTTGAGCTTCTGGGAGCTCGCAGGAGTCCAGAGCACTGGAGTGTTTCAGTGGTTCAGGGGGACCTCAGGGATGCTCAGGTCTCCTGGATGAAATTTGAGTGTGCAGTGAGGTTTGATGATTCCTGAGAGGGGTCTGTGGACCCCACTGTTACCCCTCCCCTCTTTCCTTTTCAGCTGCCAGGAAGCAGCAGGAAAGGTGAGTCAGGGGCTCAAACCACACTCTGGCCTTTGACCCCAAGCCCCAAGACCTCCCATTCCCTCCCACACATCCCCTTTATTCCCTCAGGGCCCCCCCGGAGCCCCCGGCCCCCCAGAGGAGGGGGAGGTGCTGTACACCCACGTCGTGAGCACCAAGCAGACGGGGGGTGAGTCCGGGCTGGGACACACGCAGAGGGACACGTCACCCATGAGTGTCCCCCTGCCCAGATGCCACAGCCAGTGTCTCTCGCAGTGTCCCCCCGTGCCACCACACTCCAGGATCCCCAGGTGACCTACGCGGAGCTGCCAGCAACCCATGGGCGACCAAAGAAAACTGGGGACATCTACGGGAATGTGCTGTGACACTCGGGGCACTGGGGCCACTGGATGTCCCTTCCCGAGGGCACCCCCCATGTGTCCCTACCCTCCCTGCTCCCATGGCTGCCCACTGTGGCAATGTATTTGAACTTCTTAGGCCACAGCGTGCTCCTGTCAGTGCTCTGGCCAAACCATTTTTAGGTATTCTTATCAAACACTCTGGAAGTTTTCAAGGCTACTCAAACATAAATTGTGCTAATCTGGGAAAGAAGAAGCAGAAAACAGGTTGCCAAGACTGAAAGAAATAAGATAATGTAGGGCCTGGAAGCACTGGACTGTAACCAATCATATTTCCTGAGAGGTGCGAGCAGAGCACGTGGACAAGACAGAGGCACCAATCAAGTACTGTGTGATCCCATGGACAGTAGTTTTGGAATGTATAAATAGAGCATAATGTAAACAATAAAGAGGCTTCTGCTTAATCACACTGGTTAGTTGTTCAGAACTCCTGAGTTCCTGCATGTTGGTGACTCCACAGTGATTAACACCGTGATAACGAAGCAGAGCATCGCACCCTTTGGACTCTGCAGGGCTCTGCGCAGTGAACAGGCGGGAGGCCCGGCCAGAGACCGGCGCTGCAGGACCGCGCTGGGGGAGTCGGAGGGCGGCTCCAAGGAGTACGGGAGAAAGAAGGGTCCCGGGAGAAAGGCTCTGGAAAAAATATGTATGCTGCAGCGGGGACACTGGGAAAAGGTGATCATCTGGGCTGGAAGGATGGGAAAGGCACTGTCAGAAGAAGAACAGGCCACGCTGAATGTCCTCCAGCTTATTCTCTCTAAGAGAGCAGTGAAGTATGACCCGGAGCTCTTAAAAAACTCTTATGATGGAGTCAGGAGAGAGGATTTTTTGTCACTCCCAGGTGCGTTTCCCTCCAGTGGGAAAGGTTGGGAATAATTCTTTGGGATGCCCTAAGTGATGGGTTGAAAAAACCAAGGGACTCAGAAACGGAATATACGAGGTAGCCAAAGGCTACGGCTACAGCCAGCCGCAGGATGGCAAGAAACAAGAAAAGGTCACGAACCGGAAAATATATTGCGCCGTTGAGCGTGGGAGCATGAGCGAGTCAAGGGGACAGCAGTCTTAAGAACCGTAGTGAGGGAGCAGCCAAGAACCGGAAAAAAAAAAAAAAAAAAGAAAACAAAAATTGCATCCTCGGAGACACGGGGCATGGTCTGAAGAACTGGGGAACATACGAGCAAAGCAGCCGTGGAGCCGCGATCTGGAATCGTGGGAGATACGGCCAGCGAGCCGGGGAGACAGTGGCCATAGGGGATGACTTGGTAGCCACAAAATCACTACCTACATAGTATAAAAAAATAAAAAAAAATAATTATAGACTGCTCTGTTTCTCTTTCCCTTTATATCGTTCCACGAACCATGGAAAGCTTATCTTTGAAGTCCGTTTTTCATGTTGAAAAGACTGCTAGAAAATGTTATAGTCGCTTTTGAAGCTGCTTTTAATCCAGCCATGTTCAGACCGCATGGAGAGGGACAAAGAAACCGGGGTCCGGAATTCAATTGCGTGCGCCTGCAGAATAACTGGGGCGCAGTTTCGTTCCCCCGAGAGCGCGGGGCAGCCGCTCCCGCCCCCTGGGAGCCGCGGCGGTGCCGCAGCAGCGTCTGGGTGAGTCCTGTGCTCCAGAGCCCCCGAAGCCCCGGCTGCGCCCGGCCGCGGCTTTGCGCGGAGTGTGCGGCTCTGGAGCTGCTGGGGCCGGCCGGCATTTCCTGCGGCACGGCTCCTTTCCGGAGCTGGGGGCTCCGCTCGCCTTCTCTCGTGGGCTCGGGGCGCGGCTTTTCGGCGGAGCCGGCGGCTCTGCTGGGGCGGGTGTGGGGGTGCGGGTGCTTTGTGCCTTTTTAGCTTTGTTCTGCCTTCGTTTTCCGGTGTTTTATCCCCCACTGTGTGCAGTTTTAGGGCTCGTTTTTTACTGCCTTTTCCCTTCCTCTTTTCCCCCGCGTGTGCTCGGGGGTGCAGCAGCCCCGGGAGGGCTGTGCCGGGCTCGGTTCGGGCTCGGTGCCGTGGCGGATCCGCGCGGCTTCCACCGCCACCTGCTCGTTCCAAATGTGGGGATCCAACCCCTACAAATATAGATGCCATACAGCAAAAGTTTCTTTTTCCCTTCCCTCGCCCGGCGGCATTCCCCCCTCTCCCCCCGTTCTCGGGGGGCTCCCGTTTTCCCCGCGGGGACCCGGAGCTGCCGCCGCCGTCTGCTGCCCGACTGCTGAGCTCCCTCTCCTTACCACAGCCCACAGGCGGCTGTGTCTTCAGATCCCTTCTAGCAGAAACAAAACAAAAACAAAACAAAACAAAACGAAAAAAAAGGGTCGGAAAGGGTGATTTTTTTATTGTTTTACTGGAGGAATTCAAAACTATCTGTGTGCTCTGTGGCACTGTGATAATGGTATTGGCTTTTACCATAATAATTAGAAATTCATATACCCAACAATATTTACAGGCAGATAATGTTTCTGCCTTCTTAATTGGGGGGACACTTTCTTCACAAATGTTTTTAATTAAATGCTTGTAGAACAGCAGTTAATATTTAAGCCAAGGCTGAAAATTCTTTTTGCCATAAAACATGTGTTAACATTTTGATTATGTATAGCTCTTTAGTAATTTAAGAATGATTAAAGCTGTACTTTGAAAAATCCCAATGAGAGCTATACTTAATAATTGCAATTACCATGATCTATGCTCAAATCCAAATTACATAGAATCACAACATACTTCTCACATCCTTTTTAATCTCTCCACTAAAATCATCCTGTTCACAGATTGTTTGAACTTTTTTGTCACTTCTTGTATTAGAGCATTTAAGTAAGTTTCGTCTATAACTTGTAAGAGATGTTTGTTTCTATTCCTTTTAAGTTAAGGTCCAATATTGTCATGTCCACATACGTTCTGTTAAGATTAACTAAGACTAAGTTCTATTAGGTTAATTCTTTTCTATTTCATTTCTGTTAAGTTTCAGTATCACTAGGTTTAGACAATGTTCTGATCCAGTTTTATTTTGATCACATTATGTTCGGTATTAATACTGATTAACTCAGTTCTCTTAAGTGTGCTTTTTGTTCTACTGAAGTGATAATTAAGAATAAACCAGGACCTTTTCATTTTGCTAAACAAGAGTCTGTGTCTTGATTCACTTCTATCACAAAGGTAAGGTCTGCTAAAACATTATTGATTTCATGGTGTAAATTTACCCATTTTGTAATAAGCATAATTCATAAGATATTAATGTTGGATTTGTGGCCGGCATTTTCACATATTTTAACATCTCTTGGTGTAATTCTCAGGATCTTTTCTTTTTCTTCTCTAGTTGCATATGCATTTCCTTTATCCAGGCTACCTCTCTGTTGTCTCATGATTGTCAGTATTTTCAGATATCCAAGAAACGATATCTGAGCTTTGTTGAAAACCTCCTCCAAACTGATGGTCTTGTGGTCCTTGTGAGTAAGGACAAAGCACAGATTCAATCCAAATCATTTCTTACAGAAGCACTTCAGCAGTTTGCTGCCTTCCAGGCATCTCTATCCTAAGGAAAACTTTGGAGTTTTGGATGGGTTTGATTAATCTTTCACCCCAAGATCTTTACTCCTGACTTGTATTCTTAAGAATCTTGTTTTTAAAAATGTATCAGAGAATTTTCTTCCAATTAGGGCCTGGACTCTGGCCATGCCCTTGGCTCTACCTGGATGGGAATCCGTCAACAGACCCAAGTGTTTTCTGCATCAAAGCAATACTTGAGTCGCTTTGACTTGGCAATTTGACCCTATCAATATGAGAGCTGGACCTAGTTTTGAAGTGAGCTTGGGAATCATTTTCCAGAGATGATTATCTAGTTCTTCATTGATTTAATGTTTATCTGCTGTTGCAGACACTGGGATGATGGTACAATGTTCTAGTGTTTCGTAATCATCTAATTGCACATGTTATTAACTATGTCTGCTATTGGAAATGTTTTTGATTGATATATCTGTATTATCCCTGACTGGTGTAAGTTTCTGGTCTCACCAGAGACATTGTTTTGTTATTCCCTTCATGTTCTTAGCAAAAGTCATACATCCTTCCAGGAAAACAGAAAGAGAGGGAAATGAGCTTCTAAAGAAGTCTGAGTGGTGCAATATTTATAAAAAAAAATTTTAAATGATTTTTAGGTAAGGCTTCTCAATTGAATGGACAATGACAAAGCCTAATTGATTCACTAACTTAAAGAGAAAATACACGTGTTTATAATATCAGCAGGTTCAGAGTAGTCATCTATTCAATTGCCTCCAAGAAAATGAGGCCCAATCAGAAGAGATATTACAGAACCACCATGTAGCTTTCATGACCTGAACAGGAGCAGGACTGCCAAAATATAGTCCTGTCTGGAAACTTACAAAAGAAACTTATCAAGAAGTCTGCACCCACCCACCACCTCTGCCATGTTTCCCTTTTTGCCCACAGCCATGAGATGCACAAGCTCTGCAGCCCCAACCTGCAGCACCAGCACACAGCAGCCAGTCCAGAGCCACCAGTGCTGCAGCACCACGCCAGAACCGCCAGTGCTGTAGCACCAGTCCACAGCCACAAGTGCTGCAGCACCAGCCCACTGCCACCAGTACTACAGCACCAGCCTACAGCCACCAGTGCTGCAGCACCAGCCCGCAGCTTTCATTCATTGGCACCAGAGTCATGCAGGTGCCGACACTTGGAAATGGCACCCAGGCACTCACAAAAGCCCTGTGGGCTCACTCTGGATTGCAGCACGCACACTGCACCTGCCGAGCAGGTGCCAACAGAGCCCCCAGGGTTCTTGCAGTACCACTGTCCCTGTCTTCTCTTTCTCTGTCTGTCTCTCTTTTTCCCCTCTCTGGTCTCTCTTCTATTTCCCTTTAGTGAGAACACTTACCCTCCTTTAGGAATAAACAGATCTCAGATATGATACTGCTGCATTTGTACTTAATTTTCATCTGAGAAATTGATCAGAAAGAATCCTGGCCAACTCCTGCTCTTACAGCGGGATGGGACTGGGGGAGTGGGAGGGGGGATGGGGAACCCCTGGGTGTACTGTGAGCACTGGGGCCAGAGAATGGGGAAGTCACTGAGGGTACTTGAGGTGCTGGGATGGGGCTTGGGGAGTCTCTGCATGTTATAAGTGCATATTCTATTATTGGCTTTTGGCAAACATTAAAATGAATGCTATATGTTTAGTGTTGGAAAACCTTGCTGTATGAATATAGTATCTGTTAGTCCTGTTAGTAACAAAACATGGAAAGAGAAGTGTGATAAATATATTTTTCTTGGACTACAACATGGTGATATAAAATGTTTTGTTCATGTTGTCACTTTGTGACTTGGGTTTTACCATTTTTAATATATTTAATTTCTTTTAGAGGTAGGATTTAGGAGTAGAGACAAGGCAGGCTTAAAACTTAAAAGGGTACAAGAAGAAATTTATTAATAACACAAAAAAAAAAGAATTCAGAATAAGATTTCTAGATTATTCCCTCCTCCTCTTTCCTTCATTCCACATTCCTTAACAACAACATACAGAGAACACTTCAGTCAGTTATCTACTTAAATAATCATTTCAGTTCACTCAAGAGAGAAAAGTCCTGTTTTTGATTTAGCTTAGGGGATGTCTTCACCTTCACAGTCTGCATCCGCCCAGGACCTACAGAACCATGAATTTTCCTCCCATTTACACAGTCCTTCCAGAGCCGTGTTTTGGGTTACGATGCACACATGGGGTACTACTTTTAAAGGCAGGCTGCTGAAAAACAAAATTCTCTTCATCTCCTTCTCTATCAAATGTCTCTGTTCATATTTCAGTCCCAAAACAGAGACCTCAATTTCCCTGAGGCAAAAAGTCTTCTTCTCAGGCACCCCAAACCTCCCCATGTCTATTTCACAGTTTAAAGGAATTTTAGTGAAGTTACAATCCCCTCATAGCCCCACAAAAAAAGGTTTTCAGCTACTTATCAGTTGCATCTTTTCAACCTCTTCCCATCAGGAACTTTATCTTCATTCCACTAACTTCTGTGGACTCCATGCTTTATTCCTGCTCATCTCAGGAGATCAAGAAACTTATCCAGGCATAAAGAAGTTAAAATTTTATCCAGATCATGGAGAAAACTGCATGGGCAGCTGGAGGCCTCTTCTGCCATGTGGAGAGGCGAGCCAAGGTGATCTGGCAGGGCTGGGGCCATGCGGCCGGTGCCGGGCCGTGCCCCCCACCGAACCCGAAACCAGACCGGGGGCCAGTGCCCCGGCCAGAGGCCACCGCACCACCCCGGGAGCCGGAAACCGAAAGAGCATTACTTAGCTTGATCCAAGGTGATTTGTGAAAGCGAAATAACTTTTCATTGGTTTCCCGAGTTGCTCATCACCAAATCAGCTCTCCCATTAGTGCCAGCAGCTCACATGGGAAGCTCCCAGAGATGGGAGAGTCCCTCCCACTCCCAACCTCATGGAGCTTCCTTCAGGCGAAATCCACTCCTCCCCCCTAGCACGTGAAACCAACACACATGTAATTAACTCAGAAAGGTGAAAAGATAATCAGAAAATTCTTCACATTCTATCTTTATCCTGTCAGGATAAAGACATGGATAACGAACACGAGAAGTCCAGGGAAGGAATTTATGGAGCCAAAATAAAAGCTGATTTACAGGTAGGGGGGTGCTGATTTTGAATAACGCATGAAGGTCTGTGAATATTGAACATGTTGATGCATTCAACAAAGTTTTTTCTGAGTTAGTGTGTGCTTTTGGCTGAACTTCAAGCACCTGGCCATAAGATTTTTTTGCTTTATTGTCTTTGACTCCTATTAGTCTTTTTTATTAAAACTTGTAAAATTTACCAGCAAAGTGAACCTAATTTTTCACACTGCAGGTATGGGCAATGGGATGGCAGAGCCCCTGAGGATACTGGGAGAGGAAATGGGGAGCACAGGGTGGCCTGTGTAGCCTCCTCCTGATGCATGACTGCCACCGTACACGCTAGGAGTCACGTATAACAACGGCAAAGACTTCTCAAGCTATGAGGCTAAAGAAGCATTTTATTGAAAGACAGAACCATATTTATAGTGTGGTTTGCAAGTCTCAAACAGGACAGCATTCCATTGGACAATAGAAGAAAACAAGTTCTGTCACATAGCATGAGAACTGTTTTTCAGTCAACACCAGGTGCTAATCTTTACTATTCATTCCTTTCTGTTTTTCCTGAATATTATCATCCTGGGAAAGGCTCAGGCCAGAGCTGAGAAACTGTCTCAGCTTGGGAAACCTTTTCCCAGGGTGAGAAAAAGAGCTCCGAGCCTGAAAAAAGGCCTAGCAAATTCTGCCTGGGCCTTCAATGGTGTCCACACATGACCACTTTCCTTGGAAGGATGGGCAGCTACAGGAGCCATGGAGAGAGTCTTCCGTGTCACCCAGTGCCTCCCACTTCCCAGAGTGTCACAATTTTTGCTGTAGATTGTCATAGATGTCACTGGGTTCCCAAGGTTGCCCAAGTGGTCCCAGCAGCTCCATGTAGGTCACCTGAGGATTCTCTAGTGGGGAGGCCTTGTGGGAATAAGGGGGTGTGTGGAAGGGGATGGGAAGTCCTGGGGGTTTGGGGAAAACCCAAATCATGGTCAGAGCTTGCGCTCACCTTTCCTGGTGCTTCCTGGCACCTGCAAAGGAAACTGGAGAAGTGATTTTGATTCCTCACCCACCCTGGGGCATCCTGAATGGCCACCAGACCCTCAATTCCCTCCATCTCCCTCCAGTATCCCTGATGCTCCCCAGAAACTCTGAACCCCTCCACTTCCACAACACCCTGAGCCCCAAGAACCCCAAGCCTAGCAGGAAGGGGCACCCTCTGAATTCCCCAAAAAGCCCTGATGGAACCCCTGTCATCCCTGCATGACCCTTCAGCACCTCCCCAGACACCACAGGGCCCTGAGCCAAGGTCACTGGGGGCTCAGCCCCTCTCAAGTCAAGGGCTGTGGGGGCCACCCTCCCCTTCTCTGGGGGCCTTCCCACCACTCTGCAGGACCCCTGTACCCCATTGTCACCCACCCATGTGGATCCACCAGTGAAAGGCCACAATGATACCCATGAGCAGGACCAGGAACAAGACGGACACAACGATCAATGCAGGAAATAGCCAATGAGGCTCTGCAGGAAATAGAAGGGACACACTGGAGTCACGGTGCCCACCCTAGAGGTTCTGCAATCCCAGTGACCTCATGAGTTCCCCTCCTGTGCCCTGTTCCATTTGTGTCACTCCCAGGGACAGAGCGGGGGTGAACCTGAGTCATCTGTGATCTGGGGATCTCAGACCTACATAGGAACCCCGTGTGACCCCACCTGTGCTCCAGTGGTGTCCAGTGGTTCCCTGTGGTGTCACCTCCAGGGCCAGCTCTGGGCTGAGTGCCCGGAACACGCGGTGCCCGTCCTGTCCCAGCTGGTTGGTGGCCACGCACTGGTAGGTGCCCGAATGTCCCACATCGATGTCCCCAAGCTCCAGGAGGGGACCCTGCTCCACCTCGTGGCCGTCGTGCAGCCAGGTGAAGGTGACAGGGGCTGAGCCCACCTGCCCCGAGCAGCGCAGGGTCACGGGGTCATCTGGGCACACCTGGAGTGCCGGGGGACCGGGGGTGATGGTGGCATTGGCCACGGGCACTGCGGGGACACAGACAGGGCTGAGGTTGGGGGAGGGGCTGGCACCCAGAGTGGGGGCAGGGAATGGGGCGAGGCAGTGTCAGATGTGGGGGATGTGGGAGCCTGTGCATGGTGGCACCTGGAGACAGAGGGAGCCTTTCAGCCAGGACCGTGACTTATGGTGGTGTTTACCAGTCACCCACTGGGGATGCTGTGGGTGAGGGCATCCAGAGCCAGAGGGTCCCGGCCACCCAGAACTGTGACCTGCAGTGGTGGGGTTGTGGCCTGGTGTGGGATGTGGATGCCGTGGATGAGGTCACCCCCAGCCCGAGGGTCCCACTCACCCAGGACAGTGACATTCAGGGGGAAACTCTCGGGCACCCTGTCCACGCTGGTAGTGGCCACTGCCATTGTCCCCAGCGTGCCTCAGCTCAAGGAATGAGCCAGTGCCCAGTGGTGTCCCTGAGCCTCTCCCATGCCAGGAGAAGGACGGGGGACCTGTCCCTTTGGCCACCACACAGCTCAGCCCCAGGCAGTCTCCCAGTGCTGCCTGTACCCCGGGGGGCTGCACGGGCAGGGACACCCCTGAGAGCAGGACCCCTGCCGGGGGACATGGGTGGGATGGGGGTTCTGGGAAGGGTGTGACATATGGGGACTGGCAGTAGGGGAGTACAGTGGGGTGGGAGGGGACCCCGTTGAGGGAGAAGTGGACCCAGGGAGGGGTGGAGTTGAGGCAGGCAGGGATGAGGAACAGGGATGAGACCGGACAGAGGGGACCCAGGGAGGGATGTGGAGTGGCTCAGAAAGCGATGGGGGGAGTCCAGAGAGGGACTGGGGGGAAGCAGGGGGGGGTGGAAGCAAGTCAGGTAGGGAAAAGGGAGCAGAGGATGGAGCTGGAAACTCAGAAGGGGTATGGGATGCCGGGTAGGGATGGAGGAGAACCTAGAGAGGGTCCAGGACAAATATAGAGGGAACTGAGAGGGACATGGGAAGCCTGGGTGACCCAGGGATGGAAGGAAGGTGGGATGTGGGAGCCAGGCGCTGGTGGAGGAAAGCTGGGAAGATGGTGGGTTTTCCCGTCCCCATTCCCACATTCACCATGTACTGTCACTGTCACTGTCACCGGCGCTGACTTCTCCCAGCACGGTGAAGGCCCAGAGCTCACCCAGCCCCCGCAGCCGTAGTAGCCACTGTGGTGCAGCTGCAGGGGGGACAGGGACAGCTCGGCCCCACAGAGGGGCCCCCCCAGATCCTTATCCCCATGGTAAAATCGTACTCCAGTGACCGTGGCATCCTGCCAGCCCCGGCAGCGCAGTGTCACCGTGTCCCCCTCCAGCAGCGCCCGTGCCGGCAGCTGCAGCACAAGACGCTCTGTGAAAAAGGAAGGACCTGTCACATCTGGGGAGTCTGGGGGATCCCAAAGGCCTTGGGAGGCACCAGGGGTCCCCCATTGCAACAGGGAATCTCATTGCACTGGGATGCTCTGGGATGTCCCCGTGTGCAGGGGACGGGCTCTGGTCACATGAGGGGTGTGACCCGGGAATGGAGCCCACCCAGAGCTCCCAGGGACCCCAAGAGTGTCAGGATAAACATCGCCCCTCACCATTTAACACCATCACTGGGGGGCTGAGACCACTGCCGGGTTTGTCACACGTGTATGTTCCACTCTCTGTGACAGCGAAGCGCTTGGGTCCCTTCTGCTGCCAGAGCCACCCACCCTTGTACCAGGTGGTGTCACCGGCAGTCCCCGAGCCCTGGCAGGTCAGTGTCACCCGGTCCCACAGCACCGCCGGCATCCAGGGGGGCTCCACCAGGAGCTGGGTTCTTTGGGCACCTGCAGGTGACAGGGGACACCAGCCTGCCAGGGCCACCACAGGGCTGGGGACAGCGGGGTGGGGACATGGCATCTGCTGAGGACTCACCAGCGAGGCCGAGGGTCTGGGCTGGAAGGGAGAAGGGACAGGGCTGGGTGGGGGTAGCACCGTGGGTATAGCAGCACAGGGACACAGAGTGTGGTGTCTGTCCCCAAACTGTCCTTGTGTGGCACATGGGTCTCTCAGGGACAGGGACAGCAAAATCACCCCATGCTCCAGCAGGACATGGGGGAACTCTGGGCACCCCATAATTGGGGATGCCATGGCCTCCCTGTGCTGGCACAGGTCACCTCCAACAAGTTCATGATGCCTCACCAAATCTCTGTCCCGCCATTATTGTCCCCATGCTCCTGTCCTCTCTCTCCTCTCCCTATGGCCACTCCACAACCCCAGTCACCCCATACACTGGCTCTGCTGGCCTTGGGGACCTCAGGGGACCTCACAGCCTCCCTGTGCCTCCTCCCCACCGCTCTCTGCCTCACCGGGGTCCATCCCCAGGGCGCCAGGCTCGTGCCCGGGGCACTCACCCCACAGGAGCAGCGCCACCTTCCCGGCCATCCCGGTGTCCCCGGCCATGGGCACTGGCTGTCACTCGCTGCTGTGGCCACCTGTCCCCTGTCTGGCGGCTCTTCGGATGAAGGGGAAGGAAGTGATGTCAGGTCTCATCTCATTGTGAAGGTGGCCCTTGTTGGGGGCAGGGTGTGGACAAGCTGGGGACAGGCTGTTGGCAGGGTGGGGACAGGCTGGGGACAGGCTGGGTGGCACAAGGCTGGGTGGCACAAAGTGGGACATGCATTCCCATGAGTGGAGAGCTCTGGGAGTGTGGGGAGCCAGGGATAGGTATCCAGAGGAGTGGCTGTCCTGAAGAGGAGGAGTCACCAAAGCTGGGAAGACTCAGGAATGGGAGTCCCAGGGGCACAGGGGCTGCAGGGATTTGGGGTCATGGATGGGGATCCCAGGGATGAGGGTGCCAGGGGAATTAGAGGTCCTGGGAGAATCAAGGCTCTGGGGAAAGGGGGACTGTAAGGGCTGGAATTTGGGAGACAGGGTTCCTTGGGAATGGGGGTCCTGGCCCACAGAGACCCTGGGGAATGGCAGTCCTGGGATGGGTGATCCTAGGGAAGGGGAGTCATAATGAAATGGGGCCTCTTTATTGGAGTCCCAGTGGAGTGCCACAGATGGGCAGTGGCTGGGTGGGCCCACGGGACACAGCTCCTTCCCTGAGTGCCTCAGTTGTTATGGTGACCCAGGGCTCAGCACTGTCCCCCGGGGTGTCCATGGTTTTTGGGGGGATCACCCAAACCCCAAAGGCAGATTCCAAGAGGCTCTTGGTCTGTGCCCCCCCACCCCCCATGGCACCTCCACCCCCAGGGGCTTTTTCCTCCCTTCATTTCAATTTCCCTCTTTTAATTCCTCAATTTTACAAACCTGCTGCCTGTGCCTTGATGATCCTGGGGGCCACCTGAGCAGGCAATGGGTTGGGGGAACACCAGGGTAGGAGAAAAGGGGGGACGGAGGGTGCTGGGAGGGTTGGGGAGGCTGTGGGGGATGGGGGTCTTGGGCTGTTGCCCTTCCTCACACACTTTCACTTTCTCTCTCCTGCAGCAGAAGGAAGAGCTCCTGCCCTGGGGGATGGTGGCTCCGGGGGATGCCAGACTTCTCCAATCTCGCTCCTCCCCTGCAGGATCTGAGCCGGCAAGAGCACCTGGGGAATGGAGCCCCAGGCAGGAAGGAGCTCCCAAACTCCTGCTCCTTGAAGCCAGTGCCCATCCAAGTGTGGGGCCCAGCCGTGGCCCAGCCCCAGTGCACAGCGATGAGCACTGGCCAGCCCTGCTCTGGCCAGCCCCAGGTGGCAGCCAGGACCTGAGGCTCCCCCCATCCCCTTGCCTTTTATTCTCTCAGCTTTTGAGCTGCTGCAAAGGTGAGAATCCTTTCTGTGGGGGAAAAGGCCTGGCTGTGGTTTGCTCAGCCCTGCAAGAAGCACAAAAGCCAGTGTGAGCCCAAGCAGTGACTCTGAAGAGCCTTTGATGGTTTTCAAAGCAGGGCTGGCTGGAAACCGCCCCTGCAGGGGCAGCTGTGAGGGAACCAGTTCGGAAATGCAGCAATTGATCATGTGGTGCCTGTCCCCAAGGCACTGAGAGAGCCCCAGAACTGCTGCAAATCCCACAAGGATCTGCTCAACAACCTCTCCGGGACCCTCCGCCTTCCTGTCTCAAACCTGCAGCCCTTTGGAACTGCCTGGGGAGAATGTTCGGGCTGCCAGACAAGAGGGAAAAGTGTGGAAATATCGAGCAGGGGCTCTGCCCGAGGCCGTGCTGGGGCTGTGGGTAATGACCCTGTCTGCATTGCTGGTGTCCCAAAGCTGCCCCATTTCTGCTCTCCTCACCTGCACCGGGCACAGGGAATAGCCAGGGCTCTGCCTCACCCCTACCCCTGCACCCTGGGGCTGCCCTCTGCGGTCCCTGTAAGAGCCTAAAATAAGGGATGCGGAACTCCAGGCTAGCTCTTTCAAATGCTGTTTATTGTATCCAAATGATGCAGCAATTCACGGGTCGTAGGTGACAAGAGCCCACCCACGGCCTTTTCAGCCACAGCTGTGGGTTCGTCTGAAAGCTTCTTCTAGTTCCGGTTACAATGCATTATATACTTTTCATTACAGAGCATCTTGAAACATGATAACCAATCAATACCTTCACTATTACCTATAGCCTATCATGACTACTAACATTGCCATATTCATGTTACTATTTTCCAAGCACAAAAAGTAACTCTTTTACACTTTAAGGTAGAAGTCGTTTTTCAGTTTTCTTGCAGTGGAAAATTCTGAGATCATATCTCTACTTTCAACATGGCATTTTTCTTTGTCTGTGAAAATCTTTCTGCTTCGTAAAAACATCTTTTCTTTGAGGTAGATTTATCCTTTGCTCTAAGTCATAAAAGCCCTTCCAACTCACTTGCTCTTTGCCTTTGTAAGGAAAATTAATTCACAAACACCAGAGCGTTATGTCCAAAAAGGAGACAGAGGAGTCCTTTTTGCTTTATTCGAATAAAGGGAGAGGCCATGGGGTATTCCCCTGGGATGTCTGAAAATTTTGGAGGACGCAGCCTCCTTTTATCCCAATTTCCTGGCCGCTTTTTCCTCTCTCTTTCCCCATTGGCTGAGGTACTTGAGAGGCACAGACTCTCCGGAATGCCTGACACCTGACATTCCCTTCTAATGTAAAACCCTCCCTTTTAATTTTTAATTCTTATAGAATTCATAGTTTCCCCGCCCCCTCCCCCCTCCCCCCTCCCCCCCGTTGTTTCTTTCATCTTCTGTTACCCAATTTAATTTACCAGCAAACCTACAGTTTGTTTGTAAAGGCAAATCTCTTTTCCCATTCATCAATCAGTGTAATCCCTCCCATTGTTTCTTTTATTTCTAGGTGCTAACTTTATCTACCATCAAATCTACAGCTTGTTTGTAAAGACAAATGTAACATTCCTCACACCTTCATAGTTACCCAGTCAGACTGGCTCAGCAATTCTTTTCTTTTACATCAAAGCTTGCTATCATTTCTATACCTTCTTCAGATTCTACATTCGAAGATCTTTCTGTTATACATACGTACCTGTGAGACTTTCCTGCCAAATCCTTCTCCTTCCCAGTGCGGTCCCTGTCCCTCCATGCCGGCCCCTCGCACCTGGTGCCCCACGGCCCGCCCCCGACAGCGCCGGCCCCGGCAGAGGCTCCGGAGCTCCCGGAGGATGAGACGTTCCCCGGGCAGCGCCAGCTGAGCCGGCCCGGCTCCCTCACGCCGTCCTTGCCAGCAGCACTCGGGCTCCAGCAGCCCGGGCTGATCCTTCGGGATGTCCCGTCTGCTCCGGAGCGCTGCCCTTTGTCAGGAACAAGCCCAGGAGCACCAGAATCAACCCCAAGGCCGGCTCTGGGACGTCCTTGAGGTTGTGCCTGAGCCCTGAGCTGTTTTGCAGCCCGATGGGTGTCACTGCTCTGTCCCAAAATGGCGGGGTGTTATAAATGAGTACAATGGACCATGCGAGATCGAATCAAAATTGAAAAATTTATTGGTCACAGAAAAGCAAAAGTAAAGATCAGCGCTGCGCCGGGCGGCAAGGGAGTCGGGCAGAGCC
>JAPFBE010000624.1:0-36934 GCA_034336665.1 Luscinia megarhynchos
GGGACCTGAGGGAGAGCTGCTCGAGGAAAACCAACAAAGGCGCAGCCGTACGCCTAGCCCCGAAAAACCGCCCTGGAATTCTCCTCCTCGCGGGACCTCGGACTGCCCGCCTCCCCTCCTCCTCACCGCTGGTTGTGCGCACGGGCTCGGCCTTAAATCCTCGTGCCAGTGACGGTGGTGATGGGTTTGTCACTGCGCCAGTGCCACCCCTGGGCTGTGACAGGGGTAAAAATCCCCGCTCCTGAGGCCAAGCCGACTCCACAGCCAGTTCAATCTTCCCGGTGAACCTTCCTGAACTTCGGCCTGTGGGCCCCCCTAAAAACTTGAATTTTGGCTGTTCATTCCTTCCCGGGAGAGTGGGGATCGCTTCCCATCCCTCGCTGCCCAGCGTCGAGCCCCGCTTTTGGGCACTAATCACTAATTCTCTTTTAGGAATAAGCCAATCAGCTTCTGTAGCCACAGAAGGTGGAGGGAACTCAGGGGCCATGAGCAGGATTTGGGGCTTGAGGTTTTGTCCAGTTCTTGCATCTCTGGAGGATCCAAGACGCTCTGGCCAGAGATTGCTCCCCAAAGTCTCTGCAGACTGCTCCCCAAAGTTAGTGCTTTAGGGCAAACCTTTCCCCAACTTCAATCCCAGAGCATGGGCAAAAGGGCCTGGAGGGACCTGGGGGAGGTTTGGGTTCATTTTTGGGTGATTTTAAAGCAAAACCAGCTGCAGCCAACCCCTCCACCTGCCAGGAGGAAAAAGGATTTTATTTTTTGAGGTAGAAGAGGGTTAATTAACACCCTTCAAATATGTAGACTAACTCAGCTAAAATGTAAATACAGAATTAACCCTCAGACCCTGTGCAGCAGCAGGAGCAGAGCCACCACCAGCAACTGGGCTTTTTTTTGGGGCTCAATTATTAAAAAGGATTTAAAGCAGCGCTCTAAGGCTTTGGGGGACAATTCTCAAAACCTGCCCCCTCCCAGTGCTCCATGGAAATTCGGTGGGATCGGATCCCTTTGGCTGCTTCCTTTTATCCCCATTCCCTTTCCACCTTTTAGATTTTGTTTCATCCAGAGCATTTCTCTGTGAAATTATCTTCTGGGGCTTTGTGTATTTTGCTTTTTCCAGGATGTTTTCAGTTATGGTTATTTGGAGCTTTCCCAGTGTGAATTTGTTGGGGGCAGGTTTTGGTGGTTTCTCTCGGCGGCTGCGGGCAAGAGCTTCCCTAGCTGGAATCGTCACTATACTTTCCCTAATAAAAAATCCTCAATTTTTCACTTTCTTTATTACTGGTGCAGCTTGATCAGTGGGAAGGAAAACTGAAGCCAAAAATGAAGGAAAAGCCAAAACTAGAAAGGGTGAAGGGAAAGGACAGAAAAAATGAAGGAAAGGTTAGCTAAAAAATTACAGTGAAGCAACAAAAAAGTTAAATGTAGCTAAAAAGAGGTAAATCCTCCCCTGTTTTGGGATAAATGGGAATAATTCAGGGAATAATGACCAGACCTTGTTCCATACAGCAATTCCAGCATGTGTCCTGCGGCTCCTGATGCTGGTTCTGGGATTAATTCAGATTTCCCCTCCTGTGCAGGTTTCAGGGTGGTTTTGGTTTAATTTCTGCTCCAGAACGTTCATGTTGGGCGGAATTCCTCCCTCTCCTCATCGATTTTCAGCTGTTTTCCTCCTAAACCCTGACCCCTTTGGGTGTGGGTTTATTTGCTTAAAACGAAAAAAAAAAAAAGGCAGGAATTTGGAAGGCTGGAAGGAGAAAAATGGTGAAAGAGGGGAAGAAATTTGGGGAAAATGGGGGCGCTTGGCTGGCTCGGCTGCCTCCCAGCAACACACAGGGTTTGAGGGAGAATTAAGAATTTTTATTCCCAATAAGCCCAAGTGGCATTTTAGGGATGAAAACTGACTGTGATGGGGAGCAGTGAGGGAAATATTCCTGTAAATTAGGGGTTTTTGAAAACTCAGAGCGATGGCAGCTGTCTGGGGGTGGGTGTCGGAAAAGCTTCACTCCAAGACTGGGTTCCTTCTTCCAAAGGCAGAGCTCCGTGTTCGGCGGGCATTAAACCACAGAATTTTTGGAATCATGCTAGCTTTTTTCCCCTGTCTAGAAATGTGGCTTCTGTCCCTACAGACCCGGATTGTCCTGCAGGCAAAGAACCCCAAATCCTTTAAAAAAAATGCTAAAACCTGTAGGGCTGATGTTTTTACAGGAAAATGCTCGTTTTCATGAGTTTTGAGGCATTAACGGTGCTGCTCTGGATTCTCTGCGGTTCACGTCGCGACCAACAATAAAAAAGTGCCTGTTTGGACCTGGTGTTGTTGGGTGCCCTTCCCTGTGACACCAATTCTGTCACGTTTTGCCCCAAAAAATCAATTTTGAGTGTTTGTTCAGCTGCTTTTTCAGACTCGGGTGGTCACTGATTTTGGGGAGTTTTTGGCTGAATGTGAGTGATTTTTGTGGTGCAGAGTCTCAACAGGGAATTTTAAGAGCAAAGTGCTCGTCCAGACACCTATTTAATGTCATTTCCCGGTCATCAAAAGCAGAAGGTGTTTTTGTGGTCAAATGCCTCCAAAAATGCATCTTTTGAGGTTGTTCCCCTCAAAAAATTCAATGGCTTTGAGGTCAAGTCGCTGAAAAATTTGCATTTTTGAGGTCAAACCCTTCTCAGAGAAAGGTGGTTTTGAGGGCAAACCCCCTCAAAAGAGCAGGTGGTTTGGTCGCCTCCATAAAAGGTGATTTTTGAGGTTGTCGCCCTCATGTATAAAGCAAATTTTGACACCAAACCCCTCCAAGAAAAAGGCACTCCTAGGTCAAACTCTTTTCATTCCTTGCCGAGAAGAGATGTTCCCGGTGGAACTGCCTGGGCTCAGGTGTTTTCGGGGCCTGGGGCGGACGCGTCCCCTCAGGGGGATCCTCTCCGGCCATCGCTCCCCCTCACGGGCTCCCCTCAGCCCGCCCCCCGGCCCGTTCCCGCCACCGGTCTTGGCCCCGCCCCTCCGCACCGCCCTCTCCTATTGGTCCAAATGCTTGTCAATCACCACCGATCGCCTCAACCCCATTGGTCCGCGTCCGCCCCCACGCCGCTTATCCCCGCCCCTCCATGCCCGTCCCTCTCCTCCCCACCCCCTGTCCATCACCCTCTCCGCCCTCTCCGATTCGCTCTGCCCGCTGTCAGTCATCCTCCCTCCGCGCCTTCCCATTGGCCCGCGCCCCCGTGGCCCCGCCTCCCCGGCGCGCGCGCGCCCCGCCGGCGGCGCCGCCCCGCCGCAGTCCCCGCGCCGCCGCTCCGGCCCCGCTCCGGCCCCGCTCCGGCCGCCGCGGCCGCTCCGGCCCCGCTCCGGCCCCCTCCCGGGCCCCCGCCGGCCGGGCCGGGCGGGCCGCCGCCCGCGAGAGCACCGCCGGCAGCGTCCCGGTAGGAGCCATGCCCGCACCGCGCGGTGGAGGAGGGGGAACCACGCCGAGCCGGGCCGGGCCGGGCCGGGCTGGAGTGGGAGGCGGTGCTGGGGCGGGAGGAGCCGGTGTGAGGTGGGGAGCGGCGAGACACGGTGACCCGGCCCCCGTGTCCCCTCCCTCCCGCCCCTGCCCATTGTGTGCAGACAAAATGGCGGCGGTGAGTGAGGGGAGGGTGGGGGACGGCCGGGTCCTCACGGATCCCCCCTCAGCATTGCCCCGAGGGACCGGCGGTGATCGAGCCGCTGCCCGGGGATCGCGGCTAGCGCACCGAGCTCCCCGGCTCCTCTCATTTCTGCCCGGCGCCGCTTTGTTCGCGCCGCGCTTGCAAATGGCGGCAGCGCCCGGCGGCCCCCGCGCCCCCTCCTCACCCTCCGCGCCCCCTCCTCACCCCCCGGGCCCCGCGCCCCCCTCCTCGGTTTCGCTCTCCCTCCTGTGGGGACGGGGATGGAGAGATCTGAGGGTGTCTCATTCTTTCCCGACCCCCCTCAGCCTCCCTCTGGGTTGGATATTCTGAGGGGATCACAGAGGAGCTGCGATCATCCCCCTCAGAGGGGCTTAAAGCTCCTTTTCCCTCCTTATCCCCCCTCACCCCAGGCTGGGAATCCAGCGGGATCATCCCTTTTTGGGGGGATTTTAGGCGCTCTCCCCCCTCAGCAGCAGGATCCCGCTCTCCTCTCCTCAGCTTTTCCTCTGTCCCTCGCGTTTCCCGCCGCTCTCGGTTTCTGCAGGGGATTTTAGAGAAGCACAAATCCCTTCCCTCCGCAGGGACTGAGGGCTTTGTGCCCCCTCACTCCGGGATTCCTGCATCGCTCCCTGTGCTGTCCTGCCTCCTCACCCATCCCTACCAAAACACAGGAAAAAAAGCCACCAATTATTTCTTCCTTAAAACGCTGCCTCGAACCCAAACGCAGCTTCTCGTTTAGGGCAGAAATTCCAACCTTTTACGTCCTTTGGTTGTTTTTCCCTCCGTCCTGCCAAAAACGCCTTTGGGAGAGTCCCTCCTTCCCTTGGGAGGCTCGATGCGAGCGCGGGAAGTTTGGTGAATTCCTGCTGGGGGTGGGAGCTGAAGCCAGGTGCAATTCCAGGGTTTGTCCCGTTTCCAAGGGCTGTGTCAGGACTGGGCTCCTGGTTTAACCAAATCTCTGCTTTTTCTGCACAAAAGACACAAATCTGGTGGTGCTGAAGCGTCAGCTCTCAGATTTCTCCCTCCAAAAATCCCAGAAGAGGGATAATGGGAGAGTCTCTGACTGTAGGAATGGCAGGGGGGGATTTCAAGCCATTCTTACCCAGCCTGGAGGAAATTGAGGGAATTTTAAGGGAAATAACGGGGCCTTTAAGGCCCAGCCTGGAGCAGGAGGCGCCAGGAGATGCCATGTGGAATGATTCTCCCTGCTCAGCCGGGTTTAATTACAATTAAATCCAGATTTATGGCGCTGTTAAGTCATCCTGTGAATGGACTGGCAGGGTTGGAATCAGAGGGGTTTCCTTGGGTGGAATTGTGTGTCTGTACAGTGTCTCAGAGGGAATGAGTTTTCCTGGTTTTTATCCTAAAAAATGTGAGCTGAAGGACGAATTGGGGAGGTTCCAGTGGGAAAAGGTGAAAGCGAGCTGTGGTCTGGGAAATGCATGGAAAGGGGCAAAACTGCCCCAAAGTGGGGCTTGCTTGGGAGCTCTGGGGTAATCCAGGCAGGATTGACCAGGTGGGATTTGCAGATTTGGTGGGGTTTGGCAGAGGATGATGATGATCTTCCTCATCCTCCCAGCGTTTTCCATGAGGTTTGCCTTGGAGTTACCAGGAGGGTGTCACAGGGCCAGGATTGAACTGGTCAGGGGAGATCAGGGTTTGAATTAATTAATTTTATTGGGTTAATGAGCCTGGCTGGAGCAGGTGCTGATCCTTCCCCTCTCCCTGTGGGAATGGCAGGCAGTGCCCAGAGGGTCCCATTCCTCCATTCCAGGGAACAAAGCACTGGAATCGGAACAAAAGGCTCTGCTACCCCACAAAAAAAGCAGGAATTTGGTGTCACTTGGGCTGAATCTCTTGAATTCCTTTTGAGCTGGGTTTATCCTAATAAATCCAAGGAAGAGGCTCTGTGCCTCCTCTGGGCTCGTGGGATGAAAAGCCAGCGGGGTGGATTTGGGGCTGTGCTGTGGATTTGGGGTAAAAGCAGGGATGTGGCAGAGGGATCTGTCCCTTAGGATCCCACAGGGATGTGGCAGAGGGCTCTGCCAGGGCTGCATGTGAGCATGCAATTAATTAATTAATTGTCCCAGCTGGCTGCTCCAGTGTGGAGAGCTGAATTCTATCTGCTTTGGAAAAGTCTTTTGGGAATAAAAAGGAATAAATAAGGCTTGGGTGCTCTGTGCTCCTCCACTGTCAGTCTGCAGGGGGGATGTAAATCCTGGGGAGCACAAAGCTGAGCTTTGCCTAATGAGTTGGGATTTGTCTAATTGCTGTTCCTGCCCAGGCTCACCCTCTCTGTCCCTTCCAGACCCCACAACGCCGCGGCGCTGCCACACTCCAGCGGCCAGAAAAATCCACATAAACACCTTAGAAACCTTCCAGGCGGGCACAGCCAACAAAAATGGTGAGGAACAGGGTGGGATCCTGGCTGTGGGGTGAACAGCCCCATCCCAAACCTCCCTAAACGCTCCCACCTCCCCCGGCAGCGCCCGATGCGGATCTTTGTGAACGACGACCGGCACGTGATGGCCAAGCACTCGGCCGTGTACCCCACGCAGGAGGAGCTGGAGGCCGTGCAGAACATGGTTTCCCACACGGAGCGGGCGCTCAAAGCCGTCTCCGACTGGATCGACGAGCAGGAGAAAGTCAGTGGGGAGCAGCCCGAGGCTGAGTCCATGGAGACGGCGGCCGACGAGGAGGGCAAGGAGGGAGGGTGAGGGAAAGTTCCTGAAATTCCCTTAGATTCCTGAAAACCCGCTGGCTGCTGGTGGAAAGGTTGTGTTCCCTGGCTGAGGAGTTAACCAGTGCAGGGTTGGAGTGGCTACTCCCCTAAAATTTCCTTAGATTCCTAAAACCTGCTGGCTGCTGGTGGAAAAGTTGTATTCCCTGGGTTGGGACTTGAGGAGGGTTAACCAGTGCAGGGTTGGGATGGCTACTCCCCTAAAATTTCCTTAGATCCCTAAAGACCAGCTGGTTGCTGGTGGAAAAGTTGTGTTCTCCAGCTGGAGAGTTGAGAATTATCCAGGGCAGAATTGGGATGGCTGATCCATGTGATCCCACCCCTAAAATTCCCTTAGATCCCTAAAAACCCACTGGCTGCTGGTGGAAAAGTTGTGTTCCCTGGGTTGGGACTTGAGGAGAGTTAACCAGTGCAGGCTTGGGGTGACTGCTCCCCTAAAATTTCCTTAGATTCCTAAAACCCACTGGCTGCTGGTGGCAAAGTGTTCCCTGGATTGGGACTTGAGGAGAGTTAACCAAGACAGAGTTGGGGTGGCTGCTCCCCTAAAATTTATTTAGATCCCAAAAAACCCACTGGCTGCTGGTGGAAAAGTTGTGTTCCCTGGCTGAGGAGTTAACCAAGACAGAGTTGGGGTGACTGCTCCCCTAAAATTTATTTAGATCCCTAAAAACCCGCTGGCTGCTGGTGGAAAAGTTGTGTTCCCCAACTGGGAACTGGAGAATTACCCAGGGCAGAGTTGGGGTGGCTGCTCCTCACTGATCCATCCTCCATCCTGACCTCTCCTCTGTTTCCCAGGGATCAGAAGGCCACAGAGCAGCTGACCAGGACCCTGAGGGGGGTGATGCGTGTGGGGCTGGTGGCCAAAGGGCTCCTGCTGAAGGGGGACCTGGACCTGGAGCTGGTGCTGCTGTGCAAGGACAAACCCACGGCCAAGCTGCTGGAGAAAGTCGCCGAGAACCTGGGAGTGCAGCTGGCGGTGAGACTCCCTGTGGGAGGTTCTGTCCCTAAATTCTCTGTGGGATGGTTCTGTCCCTAAAGATACAACTTGGAGAAGTCATTTCCAGAGGAGTGTGGTGGCATTTTTTTGGGATTGCTAAATGAACTTCTCCTTGTTAGTTATGGCATGGTTTGGGACCATGGAGCTCATCCTGTTCATGGGCAGGGACACCTTCCACTGTCCCATCCAGCCTGGCCTTGGGCACTCCCAGGGATCCAGGGGCAGCCACAGCTCCTCTGGGAATTCCATCCCAGCCCCTCACGTGATAGTTCTTCCCAAAATCCCATCTAAACCTGCACATGGAATCCTGGATTGGATCCAGACCCACCATGGCTCCCACACTTTCCACTGTCCCATCCAGTCTGGCCTTGGGCACTCCCAGGGATCCAGGGGCAGCCACAGCTCCTCTGGGAATTCCATGCCAGCCCCTCACCTGATAGTTCTTCCCAAAATTTCATCTAAATCTGCACATGGAATCCTGGATTGGATCCAGACCCACCATGGCTCCCACACTTTCCACTGTCCCAGGTGACTCCAGCTTTGCCTTGGGCACTCCCAGGGATCCAGGGGCAGCCACAGCTCCTCTGGGAATTCCATCCCAGTCCCTCACGTGATAGTTCTTCCCAAAATTCCATCTAAATCTGCACATGGAATCCTGGATTGGATCCAGACCCACCATGGCTCCCACACTTTCCACTGTCCCAGGTGACTCCAGCCTTGCCTTGGCACTCCCAGGGATCCAGGGGCAGCCACAGCTCCTCTGGGAACCCTCACAGGCAGGAATTTCTCCCCAAAATCCATCTTAACCCCCCGTTCTCCAGGGTGATTCCATTCCCTGTGTCCTGTCCCTCCATCCCTCATCCCCAGTCCCTCTCCAGCTCTCCTGCAGTTCTCCCCGGAGCCTTCCCTTCTCCAGGAGAACATTCCCAGCTCTCTCCAGAGCAGAGGGGCTCCAGGATTATAAAACCATGAAAAACTTTGGGTTGGAAGGGGCTTCACAACCCATCTCACCCCGCCCCACCTCGCTGCAGGCCATCACTGAGGACAAGTACGAGATCATCCAGTCGGTGGCAGACGCCGCCATTGTCATCAAGAACACCAAGGAGCCGCCGCTGAGCCTGACCATCCACCTGACGTCTCCCGTGGTCAGGGAGGAGCTGGAGAAGCAGCTGGCCGGAGGTACGGCCGGCCCAGGCCCCAGAAACCAGCAGGAAAGTGCTCTTCAACTTCAGCCCCAGCCCTGGCAGCTCTTCCTGGCCAAATCCAAACCTAAATTCCTGCGCTGGGATCCCGGTGTCGCTTGATCCGGAAGCTGAAGAGCATCTTTCACACGGGATTTTCTCTATTTTTTTATTTTTATTTTTATTTTTTTTTTACCTTAAGTATTATTATTTTATCCTTTCTTTTGGTTCCACTTGAGCCTTTAGTTCACTAATTCATCATCTCGTTGTATTACTCGTGGTTCGTTCCCCGGCCATGTCAGTGCAGTGACATGAAAACACAAACCAGATTTGGTTAAGAAACCCAAAAAAAAACCCAAAAAAAGCCCCAAAAGGCTTCTTGTCCGAGGAGTTGCATGTCCATGAACCGGGATGTTCCGGGATGTTCCCCGGTGTGTGTTGCAGCAGAACGCCGGCTGCTGGGGGCTCCTCCAGCACCTCAGCTTCAGAACTCCGGAAAGCGATGCAGAGTTTTGGATAAAGTTAGCGCCTCCAAATTCCCTTTGGAATCAGAATTTGGTTGTGCTCTCCAATCCCCACGGGCTCCGTAGGGCCAGCCTTATCTAGCCTTATCTAAAACCCTGATCTCCAGCGATTTTGGGGCGACTTTCAGGCCTTTCCTCAGTTTTGCTGCAGCACAAACCGGGCACTTTGTGCTCTTGATTGTTGATCTCTGGTGTTGATCTCTGACCTCGTCTCCGAGCCTTCTAGTTTGTCGATTTTAGGGACGCTGGACCTTTGACCAACAGGACGTTCTCTGTCGCGGGCCGGGGCCGGGGCAGCCATCCTTCGGGCCGAGGCTTCCCTGGATCCTCTCTGAGCCTGGCCCTCCCCTCCTCCCCTTCTCCCCTCCTCCCCAGCCCCTGTGCTCCAGTGCAGAGCGGGGCTTTCACCCCCTCCTCAAATTCCCCCATCACCGGCCTTGCCGCCGTCTCTCCATCCATCCATCCATCCATCCATCCATCCATCCATCCATCCATCCATCCATCCATCCATCCATCTCCAGGATTGAATCCATCCATCTCCAGGATTGATTTCTGTCCTCTTCCTCCTCCTCCTCCTCTTCCTCCCAGCCCATCCCTGCCTGGGAATTGAGCCTCCCCTGCATCCAGGCGAGGCCGCAGCCCGTTCCCTCCCGCTCCCAGCATCCCAGCAGGATTTTTTTGGGAGCCTCCGCTGCCCGTTAGGATGCTGCCTCATCCCCCTCGGCCCGACAGAAGCCCCTTGGTCAAACCGTGCCTTGTCTTCTTATTCCATCCACGACTAGAAACGCTCTCAGTCACCGACTCCCCGGACGTTCTGGACAGGCAGAAATGCCTTGCTGCCTTGGCGTCTCTGCGCCACGCCAAGTGGTTCCAGGTTTGCATTTTGTTCTTATATTTATCTTTAAAGTAGAAGCGTTGGTAAACTTCTTTTTTAAGGGGCTGAGTGATTTTTTTTTCGGAGTTGGAGTTTCAAGCGGCCGCCGGCCGCTCAGAGGTGCCGGACTGTGGGCGCTGGAGTCACTTAGGAGCCTCGGTGCGGAGCAGCCACGGAGCTGCTGCTGTGTGTGAGGAGAACGTCCCCTTGGCCAAGACCTTGGCCAACCCCTTGACTAAGGCCTGGGCCAACCAAAACCTTGGCAAAGACCTTGGCCAACTCCTTGGCTAAGGCATTGGCCAACCAACACCTTGGATAAGACTTTGGCTAAGACATTATCGAAGACCTTGGCCAACCAACACCTTGGCTAAGACTTTGGTCATCCCCTTGGTTAAGACCTTGGCCAACTCCTTGGCTAAGACCTTGGCCAACCAACCCCTTGGCTAAGCCCTTAGCTAGGACCTTGGACAACCTCTTGGCCAACCAACACCTTGGCTAAGACTTTGGTCAACCCCTTGGCTAAGACCTTGGCCAACCCCTTGGCCAACTCCTTGGCTAAGACCTTGGCCAAGGCTTTGGCTAAGAATTTGGCCAACTCCTTGCCTAAGACCTTGGCCAACTCCTTGCCTAAGACCTTGGCTAAGCCCTCAGCTGAGGCCTTGGCCACCCCCTTGGCTAGGAGCTTGGCCAACCTATTGGCCAACCAACACCTTAGCTAAGACCTTCGTCAAGACCTTGGCTAAGACTTTGGCCAACATGTTGGCCATGACTTTGGCCAACCCCTTGGCTCAGAGCTTGGCCAACCCCTTGGCTCGGAGCTTGGCCACCCCCTTGGCTAGGAGCTTGGCTGAGCCCTTGGCCACTCCCTTGGCTAGGAGCTCGGCCAGGAGCTCGGCCGAGGCTTTGGCTGAGCCCCGCGCTCCGGCTCCGGCGTTCCCCTCGGCCCAGCCGCTCCCGGCGTTGCCGCCGGCGGCGCGGGCGGGCGGGCGCTCGGTGGTGAAGCCCCTCTGTGGTTTTGGTTCCGATTGCAGGCCAGGGCCAACGGGCTGAAGTCGTGCGTCATCGTCATCCGCGTGCTGCGGGACCTGTGCACGCGCGTCCCCACCTGGGCCCCGCTCCGAGGATGGGTAATGCCTCCCCTCTCCTTCCCTTCCTCCATCCCAGCCTTGGGGGTTTCCGTGGGTGAACGACTCAGGGAGCAAATCAAATGTGGTGCAAATGGCTTCATCAACTTGCTTTATTAATTACAACTCGTATTGTTGTCAAATGGGTAATGAATCATCAACTGGCCTTCGTGCTGAATTGCTTTATCAGTCACCAGCTCGGGATGTTGCTGAATTGGTTTATCAGTAATCAACTCACCTTACCATGGAGTTGTTTTGTTAAATCACATTCTTATCAAAACATTTTATCAGCTACAAATCACATGGAGTTGTTTTATTAAGTCGCATTCTTATCAAAACATTTTATCAGCTACCAAATCACATCGTTGCTAGCGCTATCAGCCGTGTTACTATCAGATTGTTTTGTCAGTTATCAAACCACATCATTATCATTATCAAATTGTTCTATCAGTTATCAAACCACATCATTATCAAATTGTTTTGTCGATTACCAAACCATATCATTATCATCATCAAATTGTTTTGTCAGTTATCAAACCACATTATTATTATCAAATTATTTTATCAGTTATCAAACCATATAATTTTCATTATCAAGTTGTTTATCAGTTATCAACCACATCATTATCATTATCAAATTGTTTTATCAGTTATCAAACCTTATCATTATCGTTATCAAATTGTTTTATCAGTTATCAAACCACATCATTATCAAATTGTTTTGTTTTTGTGAGTTATCAACCCACTTCATTATCATTATCTAATTATTTTCTCAATTATCAAACCACATCATTATAATTATCAAATTGTGTTATAAATTATCAAGTCATGTTATTGTCGAATACAAAGTATCAAATCACATTATTTTAAAATATTTTTATTGCTATTCAAGTCCTTTTATCAAATAGTTTTATCAATTATCAAATCACTTTATCAGCCACGAAACCACTCAAACTCCATCATCAGCTTCCTTTATCAATTAACAAACGGTTTTATCAGTTACCAAACAACTTTATCTTATCAAATCACATCACCAGCTTGTTTTATTAATTACCTAATCACCTTGTTATCAAACTTTTATCTGTTCATGACTTCACAGCCTGGCTCCTTCCTGCTTTGGGACCCGGCAGCTGCTCCTGGATCTGTCCCTTCCCTGGAGCCCTTCCTGGGATCCCAGTCCAGGATCCCTTGGCCTGGATGCTCTCCCAGGATCCCAATTTAGGATCCCTTTGCCCAGAGTGTTCCTGGGGTCCCTTCCCAGCATCCCATTCCAAGGGATCCCTTTCCCAGAGTGTTCCTGGGATCCCTTCAGGATCCCATTCCAGGGGTTCCTTTTTCTCAGTGTTCCCTGGGGTCCCAGGATCCCATTCCAGGGGATTCTTTTGCCAGGATCTCTTTTTTTGGGTCTCTTCTCCCAGATCCCTTTCCAGGTTTCCTTTTTGCATCCCTGTCCCAGGTCCCCTTTCCAGATTTCCTCTCTGGATCTCTCTCTGGGATCCCTGTCCCAGGATCCCATTCCAGGGGTTCCCTTTACCAGGTTCTCTTTTTTGGGGCCCTTTTCCCAGCTCCCTTTCCATATTTCGTCTCTGACATCCTTCTCCCAGATCCCTTTCCAGGGTTCGATTTCCTTTCTGGATCCCTCCTCCAGATCCCTTTCCAGATTTCCTCTCTGAATCCCATCCCAGATCCCTTTCCAGGATCCCATTTCCTGTCTGGATCCTATCCCAGCCCCTCTCTGGGCTCCCTGTCTCCATCCCAGCCCCTCTCCAGGCTCCCTGTCCCAGATCCGTTTACCAGGATCCCATTTCACCTCCTGATCCCCATCCCAGATCCCTTTCCAGGATCCCATTTCCCCTCTGGATCCCCATCCCAGCTCCCTTTCCAGGATGGATCCCATTTCCCCTCTGGATCCCCATCCCAGATCCCTTTCCAGGATGGATCCCATTTCCCCTCTGGATCCCCATCCCAGATCCCTTTCCAGGATCCCATTTCCCCTCTGGATCCCCATCCCAGATCCCCTTCCAGGATGGATCCCATTTCCCCTCTGGATCCCCATCCCAGATCCCCTTCCAGGATGGATCCCATTTCCCCTCTGGATCCCCATCCCAGATCCCCTTCCAGGATGGATCCCGTTTCCTCTCCAGCCCCTCCCGGGCTGGCTGTCCCCGTCCTGCCCTCACTGCCCTCGTTCCCTTGCAGCCCCTGGAGCTGCTGTGTGAGAAATCCATCGGGACGGCGAACCGGCCGATGGGCGCGGGCGAGGCGCTGCGCCGGGTGCTGGAGTGCCTGGCCTCGGGCATCGTCATGCCAGGTGAGCTGGGGCAGGTGAGCTGGGGCAGGTGAGATGCGGACAGGTGAGCTCCTCAGGCTAGGTGAGCTCAGACCAGGTGAGCTCAGGCCAGGTGAGCTCCTTGGGTCAGGTGAGCTCAGGCCAGGTGAGCTCTTCTGGCCAGGTGAGCTCTGCCCAGGTGAGCTCTGGCCAGATGAGCTGGGCCAGGTGAGCTCTGCCCAGGTGAGCTCCTCAGGTGAGCGGAGCCGGGAGCAGCGCGGGGGGCGCCGGCGGTCGGGAGCCCCACAGGGAGAGGCCCCAGCGGGGTTTGGCTCCCAGACAGCCCCAATCCCACAGAAACCCCCAAAACCCCCGAAATCCCCAAAACCCGCGCCCCTCGGAGCTGCCCCGGGGCGTTTAGGGTAGAGACCCGGGATAATTCTCTGCATATCTTCCTTGTTTCCTGCCTTCAGATGGTTCTGGTATTTATGACCCTTGTGAAAAAGAAGCCACTGATGCTATTGGGCATCTAGACAGACAACAAAGGGAAGATATCACACAGAGTGCTCAGGTATAGTGTGACCTCAATGCGGCCCCTCCCGACCCCCGGCTCGCTCCGCTCCCGGCTCCCTCGGCCACTTAGACTAGACCCTGCTGGGCACTCGTGCTGTGGCCCTCAGCACTGTGGTCACTCAGCACCATGGACACTCAGTGCTGTGTCACTCAGCACCATGGACACTCAGTGCTGTGTCACTCAGCACTGTGGTCACTCAGCACCATGGGCACTCAGTGCTGTGTCACTCAGTGCTGTGGGCACTCAGCACTGTGGTCACTCAGCACCATGGGCACTCAGCACCATGGGCACTCAGTGCTGTGTCACTCAGTGCTGTGGCACTCAGCACTGTGGTCACTCAGCACCATGGGCACTCAGTGCTGTGGGCACTCAGTGCTGTGGGCACTCAGTGCTGTGGTCACTCAGCACCATGGACACTCAGTGCTGTGTCACTCAGCACTGTGGTCACTCAGCACCATGGACACTCAGTGCTGTGGTCACTTGTTGCTGTGTCACTCAGTGCTGTGGTCACTCAGCCCCGTGGTCACTCAGTGCTGTATCTCTCAGCCCTCTGGTCACTCATCCCTCTGGTCACTCAGCACTGCAGTCACTCAGCACTGTGGTCACTCAGTGCTGTGGTCACTCAGCACTGTGGTCACTCAGTGCTGTGGTCACTCAGTGCTGTGGTCACTCGGTGCTGTGGTCACTCAGCCCTGTGGTCACTCGGTGCTGTGGTCACTCAGTGCTGTGGTCACTCAGCCCTGTGGTCACTCAGCTGTGGTCACTCAGTGCTGTGGTCACTCGCTGCTGTGGTCACTCGGGTGCTATGTCACTCAGTGCTGTGGTCACTCAGCCCTGTGGTCACTCAGTGCTGTGGTCATTCAGTGCTGTGGTCACTCGGTGCTGTGGTCACTCAGCACTGTGGTCACTTGGTGCTGTGTCACTCAGTGCTGTGGTCACTCAGCCCTGTGGTCACTTGGTGCTGTGTCACTCAGTGCTGTGGTCACTCAGCCCTGTGGTCACTCAGCACTGTGGTCACTCAGCACTGTGGTCACTCAGTGCTGTGGTCACTCAGTGCTGTGGTCACTCAGTGCTGTGGTCACTCAGTGCTGTGGTCATTCAGTGCTGTGGTCACTCGGTGCTGTGGTTACTCAGTTCTGTGGTCACTCGGTGCTGTGGTCACTCAGCACTGTGGTCACTTGGTGCTGTGTCACTCAGTGCTGTGGGCACTCAGCCCCGTGGTCACTCAGTGCTGTCAGTCACTGCCACACTCACCCCGCACCCCCCCACTCACCCCCACAGTTCGTCCCCCCAGAGCAAAGCATCAGGTGTTGAGTAGCGAATGGTTCCCGGTTCCCTTTTTGGGTGAAGGTCCCCAATTGAGGAGGGGTCGCTGCAGGGGGGCTGGGGGTGTCCAGCAGCTCCCAGTGACCCCCAGTCCTGTCCCCAGCACGCCCTCCGCCTCGCCGCCTTCGGCCAGCTCCACAAGGTGCTGGGCATGGACCCCCTGCCCTCCAAAATGCCCAAGAAACCAAAGAACGAGAACCCAGTGGATTATACTGGTACGTACTGGGAGGGGATGACCCCATCCCCGGGGTTTGGGGGAAATCAGGGCATTTAGGGTTTGTGCTCCTCGCTGCAGTTCAGATCCCGCCCAGCACCACGTACGCAGTGACCCCCATGAAACGACCCATGGAGGAGGATGGGGAGGAGAAATCCCCCAGCAAAAAGAAAAAGAAGATTCAGAAAAAAGGTATTGAGTTAGTGAAAGGTAGGTACAGCCTGGGGGGGCTCAGGTGGAGGATTGGGGAGGGTGGAAATGGGGGTGCAGGGTGTGAGGGTGGCTGAAATAACTTAAAACTGAGGGAATCTGTAAAAATGGGATTGAGGAAAAGATCAGGGTTTGTCTGGAATTGGGAAAGAGTGGTGGGAATTGGTGTGAAATAGGGAGAGACTGGTCAGAGCTCATTTGGAATTGGAAAAGATCAATGGGGACTGGTCTGGAATTGGGAAAGATCAGTGGGGACTGGTTGGGAATTGGAAAAGATCAATGGGAAATAGTCTGGAATTGGGAAAGGTCAATGGGAAATGGTTTGGAATTGGGAAAGGTCAGTGGGGACTGTCAGGAACTGGGAAAGGTCAATGAGGACTGGTCTGGAATTGGGAAAGGTCAATGGGGACTCGTCTGGAATTGGGAAAGGCCAATGGGAAATGGTCTGGACTTGGGAAAAGACCAGGTGGAATTGGTCTAAAAAGAGAAAGGACCAGTTGGAACTGGTCTGAGATCACAAAGTACTGGTCAGGACTGGTCTAAAATGGGAAAAGACCACTCAGAACAATTTGCAATTGGAAAATACTGATGGGAGCTGGTTTGGAGTGGGAACAGCCCCATGGGAGCTGGTCTGGAGTGGGAACAGCCCCATGGGAACTGGTCTGGAATGGGAACAGCCTCATGGGAGCTGGTCTGGAATGGGAACAGCCCCATGGGAGCTGGTCTGGAGTGGGAACAGCCCCATGGGAGCTGGTCTGGAATGGGAACAGCCCCATGGGAGCTGGTCTGGAGTGGGAACAGCCCCATGGGAGCTGGTCTGGAATGGGAACAGCCCCATGGGACCTGTTCTGCAATTAGTAAATGCCCATAAGGACTGGCCTGAAACTAAAAAACACCAACTGGAACTGGCCCCAGACTGGGAAATACTGGTGTGGAGCCAGTTCTGGTTCTGGGAAGGAGCTGCTGCCGGGTCTCAGTGCTGGTTTTTGCCCCGTGCAGAGGAAAAGCTGGAGCCTCCCCAGGCCATGAATGCGCTGATGAAGCTGAACCAGCTCAAACCGGGCCTCCAGTACAAACTGGTGTCCCAGACTGGGCCCGTGCACGCCCCCATCTTCACCATGTCTGTGGAGATCGACGGCAGCACCTTCGAGGCCTCGGGGCCCTCCAAGAAAACAGCCAAGCTGCACGTGGCTGTGAAGGTGGGAGTGGGATGGGAATGGGGGAATGGGAATGGGCATATGGGGGAATGGGGAATGGGAATGGGAATTGGAATGTGGGAATGGGGATTGGGAATGGGAATGTGGGAATGGGGATTGGGAATGGGAATGTGGGAATGGGGAATGGGAATGGGGATGGGAATAATGGGAATGGGAAATGGGGAATGGGAGTGGGAATGGGAATGGGGATAGGGAATGGGGATGGGGTTGGGAATGGGAATGGGGAATGGGAATGGGAATGGGATGGGAAGGAGAAGGGGAATGGGGAATGGGAATGTGGGAATGGGGAATGGGAATGGGAATGGGAGAGTGGAAGTGGGAGTGGGAATGGGAGAGTGGGAGTGGGAATGGGAATGGGGATGGGGATGTGGGAATGGGGATGAGAGAGGGGGGTGCCAGAGCTCGACCCCTGAGCTCCCTGTGCCCCCCAGGTGCTGCAGGACATGGGTTTGCCCACTGGGGTGGAGGGCAAGGACTCCGGCAAGGGCGACGAGTCGGCCGAGGAGACGGAGACCAAGCCGGTGGTGGTGGCTCCTCCGCCCGTGGTGGAGGCTGTGACCACGCCCACGGCAGCATCACCACCTTCAGAGCAGAGCCCTGAGGTGAGTGAGGGGACAGGGGGGCAGGGACAGGCCTGGGACCCTGGCACCACTGGGTTTGGGGTCACTGGGACACTGGCACACTGCTGGTGCTGGTTTGGGGTCACTGGGACACTGGCACCGCTGGGTTTGGGGTCACTGGGACGCTGGCACCACTGCTGGCAGTAGTTTGGGGTAACTGGGACACTGGCACCACTGCTGGTGCTGGTTTGGGTCACTGGGACACTGGCACCACTGAGTTTGGGGTCACTGGGACACTGGCACCACTGGGTTTGGGGTCACTGGGATACTGGGACTCAGCTCCCTGTGGGTTTTTGGGACTCAGCTCCCTGTGGGATTTTGGGTTTTTGGGACTCAGCCAGGTTTTGTGTGCCCCCAGAACGTGAAGCAGCAGGGACCAATCCTAACCAAGCACGGCAAGAACCCGGTGATGGAGCTGAGCGAGCGGCCGGGCTCAGAAATGCAGAGCTGATCTCAGAGACGGGAGGGAGCCACGACAAACGCTTCGTCATGGAGGTCAGGGGACGCCAGGGGACACCAGGGGACACAGAGCCACCCCAGCCACCCTAACCACAGCTCCCCAGATGGGAGAAAAAGAGCTCATCCCCTTCCCCAGAGTTTAAACCATCAAATCCACGTGTTGAAGGACAGATTACTGCCAGTAAAGGCAGAAGCTTCTCTTTGAAATGGAGAATGTAAACCCCCTCCCTCCAAATTATTATTATAATTTTGAAATTAAGGGGCTCTCAGGCAAAGATAGGGGAATTAGGAATAACATTTTTTTTATTAGGAAAATTAAAATTGAAATGCAGTATTACAAAGAACAATCCCAAAACACTGCCAGAGTCAGAATCCAAGCTGACACCCATCAGTCAGTCAGGGTGTTGGCAGCAGTCCCATTCAATGGTGGCTGCATCCTCCTGCAGTGGCAGATGTGGTTCAGCTGGAGCAGTGTTACAGTTTTCCTCTGAAGGTCCAGGGATGATGTAGAAAGGTCTGGTGTTCCTCTGGAATCCAGTGGGAAGATGGTAATTTGCTGTCCAAAATCTCAGTTTTTATCTAGGTAGGAAAGGCTTGGCTCCTCCCCTGGCTGGAGCATCTCCCAGTGGGATGATGTAATTTTATCAGCCATGCACTGGGACTCACTGGCCATTAACAGGAGATATCTCCTGGAGGGAGGATGGGCTGTGGGAAAGATAAAGATGATTGCCCCAGCTGGTTTTTTAACACCTGGCCCATTAACAGGAGATATCTCCCACAGAGATAAGAATCCCTGCCCCATCTGGTTTAACACCTGGCCCATTAACAGGAGATATCTTCCACAGAGATAAGAATCCCTGCCCCCATCTGGTTTAACACCTGGCCCATTAACAGGAGATATTTCCTGGAGGGAGGATGGGCTGTGGAAAGATAAAGATGATTGCCCCAGCTGGTTTTTTAACACCTGGCCCATTAACAGGAGATATCTCCCACAGAGATAAGAATCCCTGCCCCATCTGGTTTAACACCTGGCCCATTAACAGGAGATATCTCCCACAGAGATAAGAATCCCTGCCCCATCTGGTTTAACACCTGGCCCATTAACAGGAGATATTTCCTGGAGGGAGGATGGGCTGTGGGAAAGATAAAGATGATTGCCCCAGCTGGTTTTTTAACACCTGGCCCATTAACAGGAGATATCTCCCACAGAGATAAGAATCCCTGCCCCATCTGGTTTAACACCTGGCCCATTAACAGGAGATATTTCCTGGAGGGAGGATGGGCTGTGGAAAGATAAAGATGATTGCCCCAGCTGGTTTTTTAACACCTGGCCCATTAACAGGAGATATCTCCCACAGAGATAAGAATCCCTGCCCCATCTGGTTTAACACCTGGCCCATTAACAGGAGATATCTCCCACAGAGATAAGAATCCCTGCCCCATCTGGTTTAACACCTGGCCCATTAACAGGAGATATTTCCTGGAGGGAGGATGGGCTGTGGGAAAGATAAAGGTGATTGCCCCAGCTGGTTTTTAACACCTGGCCCATTAACAGGAGATATCTCCCACAGAGATAAGAATCCCTGCCCCATCTGGTTTAACACCTGGCCCATTAACAGGAGATATCTCCTGGAGGGAGGATGGGCTGTGGAAAGATAAAGGTGATTGCCCCACCTGGTTTTTAACACCTGGCCCATTAACAGGAGATATCTCCTGGAGGGAGGATGGACTGTGGGAAAGATAAAGATGATTGCCCCAGCTGGTTCTAAAGATGGCCCATTAGCAGATAATATGTGCCACAGAGATAAGGACTGGCTGACCCACCTGGTTTAACAAATGGTGACAGAATCCACATTTCTGGCCACATCAACCCAACACATTTGGGTTGGGTGGAACCTTTCAAAGCTCATCAGCCTGTGATTCAGCTCTGGGATTCCCTGTAGCCCTCCAGTCTTTTCCTGCTTCACTGTGTGGTTCCACCCCTTGCCCAGGTGGAGGTGGACGGGCAGAAGTTCCAAGGTGCTGGCTCCAACAAGAAGGTGGCCAAAGCCTACGCGGCGCTGGCCGCGCTGGAGAAGCTGTTCCCGGACGCTCCCGTGGCCATCGAGCAGAACAAGAAGAAAAGAGCCCCTGTACAGGCCAGGGGTGGCCCCAAATTCCCAGTCAAAGTGAGTGAAATCCACAGTCCACAGCTCTGGAGTGGGAAAAGAGCAGTGGGAACTGGTCTGGAGTGGGAAAAGAGCAATGGGAACTGGTGTGGAATCAGAAAAGAGCGATGGGAACTGGTCTGGAGTGAGAAGAGCAGTGGGAACTGGTCTGGAATGGGAAAAGCAATGGGAACTGGTCTGGAGTGGGAAAAGAGCAATGGGAACCAGGTCAGGATCAGAAAAAACAGATCAGAACTGGTTCAAAGCAGGAAAAGACTAATGGGAACTGGTCTGGAGTGGGAAAAGAGCAATGGGAACTGGTCTGGAGTGGGAAAAGAGCAGTGGGAACTGGTCTGGAGTGGTAAAAGAGAGATGGGAACTGGTCTGGAGTGGGAAAAGAGCAATGGGAACTGGTCTGGAGTGGGAAAACTCTGGGGTCTGACTCTGGGGTGACTCCCCAGCCCCTGGGCTTTGATCCTTTTCTGGGACTGGGGGCAGATCAAGCCCCTTGCAAGCCCAAACCCCACAGGGCTCTGCAGTCAAACCTCGGGATTTGGAGGTGCCCAGATTTGGGGTGCCTCTCACTCTGGGGAAGCACCGTCCTGTTTCGGGAGGGTTTTTTTGGGATTTCCCAAAAACCCCCAGCTCCAGGTGACCCCTGTGTCCCCTCCCCTTTGTCCCCACAGCAGCACAACCCAGGGTTTGGGATGGGGGGCGGCCCCATGCACAACGAGGCCCCCCCACCCCCCAACATGCGGGGCCGAGGCCGCGGCGGCAACATGAGGGGCCGGGGGCGAGGCCGGGGCGGCTACGGCGGCAACCACGGCGGCTACCTGAACACAGGTGAGGGCCAGGGCGGGGCTGGGGCCACAGCCCCCCTGGCAGGGCGGGGGGTCGGCCTGGGGAGGTGTCCTTGGCTCCTGGATGTTCCATCAGGGGGTGACACCCCCCCTTCCCACCCCCCAGCATTGTGTGTTTGGGTTCTGGATGTTCCAGAGCCCCCCCCAAATCCCTCTGAGGGGTTAAATCCCCCTCTGGCTTTGTGTCCATGGATCTTGGAGATTCCAGAGCCCTCCCAAATCCCTCTGAGGGATTAAATCCCCTTCTGGGTTGTCCATGGCTCCTGGATGTTCCATGAGGGGGTGACACCTCCCCTTCCCACCCCCCAGCATTGTGGGTTTGGGTTCCGGATGTTCCAGAGCCTCCCCCCAAATCCTTCTGAGGGGTTAAATCCCCCTCTGGCTTTGTGTCCATGGATTCTGGAGATTCCAGAGCCCCCAAATTCCTGTGAGGGAATAAATCCCCTTCTGGTGTGGTGTCCATGGCTCCTGGATGTTGCAGAACCTTCCATGGGGGAGTGACTCCCATTCTGGCATCATCACTGTGGGTCCTGGGCATTCCAGAGCCCCCCAAATCCCTGTGAGGGATTAAATCCTCCTCTGGTGTGGTGTCCATGGCACCTGGAGTTTCCAGAACCTTCTGTGGGGCAGTGATTCCCCCCCAGCATTGTGAGTGTGGGTCCTGGATGTTCCAGAGCCCTCCCAAATCCCTCTGAGGGATCAAATCCCCCTCTGGCTTTGTGTCCACGGATCTTGGACATTCCAGAGCCCCCCATGGGATAGTGACCCCCACTCTGGTATTGTATCCATGGCTCCTGGATGTTCCAGAACCTTCCATGAAGGAGTGACCCCCCGCCCCCAGCATTGTGGGTTTGGGTCCTGGGCATTCCCCAAATCCCTGTGAGGGATCAAATCCCTCTCTGTTTTTTTGTCCACTCCTGGATTTCCCAGAGCCCCCCATGTGGGGAATGGCTCCCCCAAATCCCCTGGAATCTCTGTTCACCCCAACATTTTCTCCTCCTGCTCCAGGATCCGGGTACGGCAGCTACGGCTACGGAGGGAACTCTGCCACTGCTGGCTACAGTGAGTGCCTTTTGCCTTTTCCCTGCTGGGACCACTGGGATGGCTCTGGATGGGAGATCCCTGCTGGGATCACTGGGATGGGTCTGGATGGATCCTGCTGGGATCACTGGGATGGATCTCTCTGGCGTCACAGGGATGAATCTGGATGGGAGATCCTTGCTGGGATAACTGGGATGGATCTGGATGGATCCTGCTGGGATCACTGGGATGGATCACTGGGATGGATCACAGGGAGATCCCTGCTGGAATCACTGGGATGAATCCCTCTGGAATCACAGGGATAGATCTGGATGGATCCTGCTGGGTTCACTGGGATGGAACCCTCTGGAATCACAGGGATGGATCTGGATGGATCCCTGCTGAAATCACAGGGATCGATCCCTTTGGAATCACAGAGATTGATCTGGATGGATCCTGCTGGGTTCACTGGGATGGATCTGGATGTGAGATCCCTTCTGAGATTACAGGGATGGATCTCTCTGGAATCACAGGGATGGATCTGGATGGATCCCTGATGGTATCACAGGGATAGATCCCTGCTGGGATCATAGGGATGGATCTGGATGGATCCCGCTGGGATGGATCTGGATGGATCCCTGCTGGGATCACAGGGATGGATCTGGATGTAGATCCCTTCTGAGATTACAGGGATAGATCCCTCTGGGATCACAGGGATACATCCCTCTGGGATCACTGGGATGGATCCCAAGGAGATCCCTGCTGCAATTCCTGCCACTGTTTTGGGCGTGGGGCTCTGAATCCATCCCAGCAGTGTCCAGATGTGGGATCTGGCTGGGAGTGGCCCCACAGGCACAAACCCACGGGTGGGTGGGGGTCCCAGGCTTCTAAAACCATCCCCAACAACCCACCCCCCACCCCCTGGCTTAGCAGCACTGACCCCCTGTCCCCCCCCCCAGGCCAGTTCCTGCAGCAACGGCCACTCCAACTCTCTCTCGGGGCGCAAGGCGGCGGGCGCTCGTGGGCTACGGCCCTACTACCAGCGAGACGGCTAGAGCGGGTTTCGCAGAGCACGGTAGCCCCATGCAAGAAGCAGCAGCACGGGGGGGGGCTAGAAGGGCTCCTACAGCTCGGCTACGGCGGCCACCAGGGCCAGCAGCAGCCCTAATGGGGCAGGGCCAGCACGGGCGGCTACGGCTCTCGCAGGGCAAAGCGGAAAGGGCTACTGGCACGCCAGGGCGGCTACTCAGACTAACTCGCATTAACTCGCCCGGGGCGGCCCCACTACAGCTGCAAGAGCAAATACAGTGAGTGATGTCTAGTTTGGGGAGAGCTGAGACCACAGCCACGCAGAGCAAGACTACTAGGAGTGATTGTCCGTTTCGGGGCTGTGACTACAGCCACGAGAGCAAATACAGTGAGTGATGAAATAGTCTGTCCATGTGAGGTTGGTCTGGCTGCAGCGACGAGGCTCACAGTGAGTGATGCCTGTCTGGGGGTGGGGGTTGGGTCTGACTACAGCTATGAGAGCAAATACAGTGAGATGATGCGTCTGACTTTGGGGGTGTTGGGTCTGACTACAGCTACAGAGAGCAAATACAGTGTGTGATGGGGGACAGGGGGTCTGGGGGTTTGGGGCGAGGTTGGGTCTGACTACAGCTATGAGAGCAAATACAGTGAGTGACGGCAGGAGGTTTGGCTTATCAGCTGTGACTACAGCCACAAGAGCAAATACAGTGAGGACAGCAGGGACGTCTGTCTGGGGATTTCGAACTGGCCTTGGACTTACGCCACAAGAGCAGTGACAGGAGTGATGACAGTCTGAGTTTGGGGAGAGCTAGGCTCTGACTACAGCCACGCAGGAGCAACACAGGTAGTGACAGCAGGGACAGGAGGACTTTAGGAGGACGGGGAGATTTAGTTGCATGGCTTCGCTCGGACTACAGCTGCGCTGAGCAAATACAGTGAGGCTTACAGCAGGGGCGTTTCGGGGATTTGCTCGATTTCGTCAGGGGACTGGGGCTAGGAGGTTGGGGTCAGAGGTGGGATTGTCAGGGTCAGGCTCTGTGGCATGAGGTCAGAGCAGGGGCGACTTTGATTTGGGGTGTCCCATGACTCCCAGTTAACCCTGGGTGCTGCTCCCAGTGTATCCCATTGACACTCCCAGTGTGTGTCCCATTGACTTCAGTGTGTCCCCAAGCTCCTCCCCAGCTGCCCCTCCTAGGAGGCACGAGACTGTGGAATCTGAGGATCGCGAAATCCCCCTGAGACTGGGGAGTCCCTGAGCCAGTGCCAGACTCGCAAGTCCCTCCTCACACTCACATTTTGGTTTTTCGGGGTCCCTCACCCTCGCTTTTTGGATTTTCGGGGTCCCTCACCCTCGCTTTTGTGCCCCAACTGCAGGTGCAGCTGCGCAGCTGCCATGGCGGCAGCGCTTCCTCGCGGCGTGTCTACGGCCTGCACTGGGGACTACTGCTCAGCCTGGGGGCTCCTACTGCTGCAGTGCAGGTCTGGTGTGAGCAGCGGGGCTGGGGCTGCACGGGGACTAACCCTGCTCTTCCTCTTCTGCCCCTCCTCCATCCTCCTCCTCTTCCTGCCCCCTCCTCCATTCTTCTGTTCTTTCCTCCTCTTCCTTCTCCTCTCCTCCTCCTCCTCCTTCATCCTCCTCCTTCTTCACTTTCTCCTCTTTCTCCTCCTCCTTCCTCCTCCTCCTTCTACCTCCTCCTCTCCTTCTCCTCCTCCTCCGCCCTCCTTCTTCTCCTTCTCCTCTTCCTCCTTCTACCTCTTCCTCCTTCATCCTCCTCTTATCCTCCTCCTCCTCTTTCTCCTCTCCCTCCTTTCTCCTCCTCCTTCCTCCAACTTCACTGTCTCATCATCCTCCTCCTCCTACCTCCTCCTCCTCCTTGTCCTCCTCCTCCCTCCTACTTCTCCTTCTCCTCTTCCTCCTTCTACCTCTTCCTCCTTCATCCTCCTTTATCCTCCTCTTTCTCCTCTCCCTCCTCTTTCCTCTCTTCCTTCTTCTCATTCTCCTCCTCCTTCATCCTCTTCATCCTCCTCCTCTGCTTTCCTCTTTCCTTCTCCTTCATCCTCCTCCTCCTCTTCATCCTCCCGCCCTCCTCCCTGCCCTGGCTCCCCACAGGTGGATACTCCTCCCAGTCCAACTACAGCTCTCCAGGCTCCCAGAACTGCAGCCCACGAGCTCGTGCTCAGGCGTCGCATGAGGGCGACTACTGACAGGCTTGAGCACAGCATGAGTTACCAGTACAGATAAACCCCAAATCCCCCCCAAAATCCCCCCCAAAATCCCCCAAACCCCGGCATTTCCACCCCTCTCCCTCCCCACCCCTTGCTCTGTGTGACTCGCGTCACGCCCTGGGCCTCTATTTAATGGGTCGTAGTTGCCACGACAACTTGGTCTAAATAGGATTATTATTATTATTTTTGGGATTTCTTTTTGTTTTGTTTTGTTTTTGTTTTTTTTTGGAAAGTCCAAATTCAGAGCCTTTCCCAGGCCTCAGCTGGGGGAGGGGCCCTCGTTGTTCTGCTTTTGTGAAGTCGTTAAAAAGGAGCTTTTTAGGTATTTTCACAGCTTTTGGTGGTTTCAGTTTTTTTGGGGGGTTTGGGGTGGAGGAGGTGAATAAACCCAAAATTTGGGATAGTTAGGGGCTCACAAGGTGTTGTTCTGCACCTTCACACCCCAATTTGGAGAAATCTCATAAAAAACCCCTCCAAATTCTGAGTATTTGTTTCCTAAAAACCCCCTTCAGGTCAGAGTACTGGGGGCTAAACTGGGACAAACTAGGGCTGAAACTGAGCTGAACTGAGGCCAAACAGGGGGATGTTCTGGGGCTGAACTGGGGCTGAAATTGAGCTGAACTGGGGACATTCTGGGGGCTGAACTGGGGGCTGAACTTGAGGCTGAACTGGGGCCTGCGTGGCTCCACTGGATGAGCCTACAGTGCAGCTGGTTCCGATGCTGGAGCCGGACCCTGGACCCTGCCAGGAACAGAGCGAGAGCAGGGCCCGGCCCAGCAAACACCAATGCTTGAACTGGGAATGAGGCAGGGCCCAGCATAAACACTCAGTAACAGAACTGGGAATGGGGCAGGGCCCAGCAAACACCAATGCGGAACTGGGAGCGAGGCAGCCTATGCAAACACACAATACGAGAACTGGGAATGGGGCAGGGGCCCAGCAAACACCAGTAACAGAACTGGGAATGGGGCATGGCCCAGCAAACACCAGTAATGGAACCAGGGAGCAGGGCCTTGTGCTCCAGCAAACACCAGTGGAACTGGGAATGAGGCATGGCCCAGCAAACACCAGTAATGGAACTGGGAGCAGGGCAGCCCAGCAAACACCAACGGAACTGGGAATGAGGCAGGAGCCCAGCAAACACCAATGTAGGAACTGGGAATGAGAGGCAGGGCCAGCAAACACCAATGTAGGAACTGGGAATGGGGCAGGAGCCTGGGGCAGAGCCTAGCAAAGCACCAATGTGGAGACTAGGGAATGTAGGGCATGGCCCAGCAAATACGGGGAATGGGGCAGGGAGCAGGGCAGGGCCTAGCAAACACCAGTAATGGAGCTGGGAATGGGGCAGGGCCTGGCAAACACCTATCATGGAACTGGGAGATGGGGCAGGGGCCCAGCAAACACCAATCCATGGAACTGGGAATGGGGCAAGGGCCCAACAAACACCAATACTTGGAACTGAGAGATGGGGCAGGGCCCAGCAAACACCAATAATGGAACTGGGAATGGGGCATGGCCCAGCAAACACAATATGGAACTAGGGAGCAGGGCAGGAGCCCAGCAAACACCAATGTGGAACTGGGAATGGGGACCCAGGGCCAGCAAACACCAGTAATGGAACTGGGAATGGGGCATGGCCCAGCAAACACCAATGTAGGAACTGCCAGGAGCGGGGCAGGGCCCAGCAAACACCAGTAATGGAAGTGGGAATGGGGGCAGGGGCCCAGCAAACACCAGTAATGGAACTGAGAATGGGGCAGGGCCTGGCAAACACCGGGGAATGGGGCAGGGGCCTGGCAAACCCAGAGCGTGCCCAGGGCGATCAGTCCCTCCCAGTCCCCCTACTGACTCTGCTCCATCCCAGCCCAGACAGAGGCTCCAGCCGCTTTTATTACAAACTTCAAATATAACCCAACACAGCAACGCCAGATCCCCGATCCTAGCGCGTCTGCGGCTCAGCCCTTAAAACATCCAACGGCACCAAAACCCAGCCACACAACCACAGCAAAACCCAACCGTGCCCAAAACCCAACTGCACAACCACAGCAAAACCCAACGTGCGAGAAATCAGCTGCACAGCTGCAAAAGACCCAGCCGTGCCAAAATCCAGCTGCACAGCCACACACCGACAGCCACCAAAATCCCAGCCAAAGAGCCAACGACTGCCCAAAACCATCCCAACCACTGCACAGCCACACCCAAAACCCAGCCACACCAAAAACCCAACCACACAACCACAGCAAAATAGCCTGCCAAAATCCAACTGCAGCCACACAAAGCCCAGCCACACCAGCATCCAGCCACACACGAAAAACCCAGCCGTGCCCAAAATCCAGCTGCACAGCCACACCCAAAAGCGCCCGAAGCCAGCCACACCAGAATCCAGCCACACAGCCACAGCAAAGCCCAGCCGTGCCAAATCCAGCTGCTGAAATCACACCCAAAACCCAGCCGTGCCAAAATCCAACTGCACAACCACACCAAAACCCAACCGTGCGAAATCCAACTGCACAACCACACCAAAACCCAGCCACACCAAAATCCAACCACACAACCACAGCAAAACCCAACCACACCAAAATCCAACTGCACAACCACACCAAAACCCAACCACACCAAAATCCAACTGCACAACCACACCAAAACCCAGCCACACCAAAACCCAGCCGCACACAACCACGCAAAGCCCAACTACACCAAAGATGCAGCCACACCAGAACCCAGCAATGCTAAAACCCACACACCAAGCCAGCCACACAACCCTCCAAAACCCAACCACACCAAAATCCAACTGCACAACCACACGAAAAGCAGCCACACCCAAAGCCAACCACACAACCACACCCAAAATCCAGCCACACCAAGAACCCAGCCACACTGCGCCAACCACACCAAAACCCAGCCACACAACCACACCAAAACCCAACCATGCTAAAACCCAACCACACCAAAACATCCAACCACACCAAAACCCAGCCACACCAAAACCCAACCACACAACTACACCAAAACCCAACCCTGCCAAAATCCAATTGCACAACCACACCAAAATCCAGCGTGCTAAAACCCAGCCACACAGCCACACCAAAGCCAGCCACACAAAACCCAACCACCCCTTAGGGGAATGAACAGGCCAGACAGCAGCTCCAAATCCAACTGACTCAGAGGGGCCGGGCGATCCGCGCAGGGAGGAACAGAACCAGAACGGGACGGGGCCTGGGGGACACCCGGCTGCGGCGGTGACAGTCAGCGTGGCAGGGACAGCACTAGTGACAGCCCGGACCCGGACTCGTTCGAAGTCGCGGCCACACCCGCAGCAGGTCCTGCGGCCAGTGGTGGTGCACCATGACCAGCCCAGCGGCGGCACTTATTAAATGAATCCAGCGGTACATGTTGAAGGCGCCGGTGGTGATCGGTGATAGGCGGCGCTCAAGGCGTGCAGGCAGATCCCCACGAACCGTCCTCCATGTTAATGGCGGGCAGCAGCTATGGCGAACAGCATGGCGCCAGGTCCGCCGAGCCGCGTAGGCGACCCGCGCGCAGTAGGGGCCAGTGCGTGTTGTTGAGGGAGTACACCTCCAGCGGCCGCGAACCACTTGTAGGCTTCGGTTCGCATGGCGGCCCGATGCGCCCGGTACCGTGCCCGTCGGAAATCCGTCCTGGCCGACGCGCTAGCCGCCCAGAAACTGCAGGTTGAGGAAGGCGTGGAAATTAGTGCGGCCTTCATCACGTAGCTGGCGTTGGGGCAGAAGCGGCTCACCCTCCAACCCATCAAGCGTCTTGAAGCGTCAGGTTGTTGTAGGTGTCGAGGGAAATCCTGCTGGATGAGGTCTCCGTTACGCTCGTCCTCCTCCTGCAGCGCGGGGCCAGCTTCGGCCGAACTCGCGGGTGCAACCCCAGCAGGAAGAAGCGCCCGCTGCAGCTCAGCCCGGCAGCTCTCGTTGCCCCACGTGCGGCATGCGGCGTCAGCAGGCTGACCCAGGTCGGCGAGGGGCGTGACCACCAGCAGCACCAGGAGCGGCCGCCCGCCGGCGCTGTCGGGGGTGGTTGAGGCAGGAAGCTGATGCGAGATGCGCGATCTGGCAGCTACAGCGGAGTGCCGCGCCCGAGGGCAGCCCGGGGGCCAGCGTGGCGTTGTCTCGGTCGCGAGAAATGGGGCTGGGGGCTGCGGGGGAGTGGTGCTGGGAAGAGGCGGCGAGTGCTGGGAGTGCAGGGCCAGCAGCGCCAGCGCCCGCGGCCAGCGGCAGCAGGAGCAGAGCTGACGCGGCGGGGGCAGCTTCATGGGCACCTACTTGAGGGGCAGCGAGAAGCGGCGGCGGTGGCACCCGGCCGGGCGGCACAGCGAGCAGCGGCACCAAGAATCCCAAGCGGGACCCAGAGCCCCACTGGGACGGGAACCCTGGCAAAAATCCCACTGGGACCAGAACCCCACTGGGACCCAGAACCCACTGGGACCAGAACCCCACTGGGACCAGAACCCACTAGGACCAGAACCTCACTGGGACCAGAACCCCACTGGGACCAGAGCCCCCACTGGGACCCAGAACCCACTGGGACCAGAACCTCACTGGGACCAGAACCTCACTGGGACCAGAACCCACTGGGACCCAGAGCCCTACACTGGCAAAAATCCCACTGGGACCGAGAGCCCCACTGGGACCAGAACCCACTAGGACCAGAACCCCACTGGCAAAAATCCCATTGGCACCAGAATCCCACCAGCACCAGAACCCCAGTGGTACCAGAATCCCATCAGCACCAGAATCCTTTTGGCACCAGAACCCCACCAACAACAGAATCCCATCAGCACCAGAACCCCAGCGGCAAAAATCCCACCAGTACCAGAATCCACTGATGCAAAAATCCCACCAGCACCAGAATCCCACCGGCACCAGGACCGCACCAGTGCCGCGCCCCCTCCCCATTCCTGGGTCCATTCCTGGTCCCCCGCGCCCCCCGCCCCCCGCGCGGTCCCGATAAGGCTCCAGCTCCGGCTCCGGCTGCGATAAGGGCGGGAGGCGCCGCCGGGGGCCCTCCAGTTCCACCAGTCTGACCAGTTTGGGGGTCCTGGGGCTGAGTCCAGCTCTGCCCAGTCCATCCCAGTTCACCCCTGGGCTTTCCCAGTTCATCCCAGTTCCCCCCAGTTTGCCCAGGTGCTGCCTTCAGCCCTTCCCAGTTGCCTGGGCCCTTCCCAGTTGAGTCTCGTGGCTCCCAGTGCGTTCCACGTGCACACCCCAGTCCCTCCCAGTCCCTCCCAGTCCCCCCAGCGCTGGGGGTCAGAGTCCCTCGCTGTCACAGGGTGGGACAGAGGGACAAAGGGACAAAGGGACAAAGAGGCTGACGGCGGCTGCGAGGGAGCAGGGCGGCGTCCTGGCAACCCACCCCCACCCTCGCAACTGGGACCCTCCCAGTTATCTCTGGGTGCTGCTCCCAGCCCTTCCCAGTGCATCCCAGTTAAACCCAGGTGCTGCTCCCAGCCCTTCCCAGTGCATCCCAGTTAAACCCAGGTGCTGCCCCCAGTGCATCCCAGTGGCTCCCAGTTAAACCCAGGTGCTGCTCCCAGCCCTTCCCAGTGCATCCCAGTTAACTCCAGGTGCTGCTCCCAGCCCTTCCCAGTGCATCCCAGTTAAACCCCAGTGCATCCCAGGGTTTCCCAGGGACTCCCAGTGGCTCCCAGTTAACCCTAGGTGCTGCTCCCAGCCCTCCCCAGTGGCTTCCAGTGACTCCCAGTGTGTCCCAGTAGCTCCCAGTTAACCCTGGGTGCTCCCCCCAGTGCTTCCCAGTGGCTTCCAGTGACTTCCACGGGCTCCCACTGCATCCCAGGGGCTCCCAGTTAACCCCGGGTGCTGGTCCCAGCTCTTCCCAGTGATTCCCAGTTAAACCCAAGTGCTCCCCCCAGTGCTTCCCAGTGACTCCCAGTGTGTCGCAGTCATTCGCAGTGGCTCCCAGTAACTCCCAGTGTGTCCCAGTTGCACTTGGTGGCTCCCAGTTAATTTCAGGTGTTACTCCCAGCCCTTCCCAGTGGCTCCCAGTCACTTCCAGCTTGTTTCAGTCACTCCCAGTGGCTCCCAGTTCACTCCAGGCACAGCTCCCAGCCCTTCCCAGTGGCTCCCAGTCAATCCCAGTGGTTCCCAGTTTACTGCAGGCACAGCTCCCAGCCCTTCCCAGTGCTCCCAGCCCTTCCCAGTGCTCCAAATCAATCCCAGTAGCTCCCAGTCAATCCCAGTTCACTCCAGGTGCTAGTCCCAGCCTCTCCGAGCAGCTCCCAGTAACTCCCAGCACATCCCAGTGGCTCCCAGTCACTCCCGGCAGCTCCCAGTCACTCCCAGCTCACTCCAGGTGCAGCTCCCAGCCTTTCCCAGTGGCTCCCAGTTCACTCCAAGTGCTAGTCCCAACTCTTTCCCAGTGCTCCAAATCACTCCCAGTGTGTCCCAGTCACTCACAGTGGCTCCCAGTTCTCTCCACCACAGCTCCCAGCCCTTCCTAGTGCTCCCAGTCAATCCCAGCATATCCCAGTTCACTCCAAGTGCCAGTCCCAGCTCTTTCCCAGTGCTCCCAGTCAATCCCAGCGTGTCCCAGTCACTCACAGTGGCTCCCAGCGGCTCCCAGTTCACTCCAGCACAGCTCCCAGCCCTTCCCAGTGGCTCCCAGTCAATCCCAGCATATCCCAGTTCACTCCAAGTGCCAGTCCCAGCTCTTTCCCAGTGCTCCCAGTCACTCCCAGCGTGTCCCAGTCACTCACAGTGGCTCCCAGCGGCTCCCAGTTCACTCCAGCACAGCTCCCAGCCCTTCCCAGTGCTCCCAGTTCCCGCCCGCGCTGCCTCTGCGGCCGCCGCGCCCGCAGGGACAGAAATGTGCGGGCAGAGGTGACGCAGGTGCCACACCCGGGCGGGGCCCCGCCCCCGGCCACACCCAGCCCCAAACTTCCTGCTGCGGCCACAGGGTGACGGGGACACCGGCTGATGTCACCGAACCGGGACACCGAACAAACACGGACACCGAACACGGACACCGAACAGGTGTCACCGAACCGGGACACCGAACAAACACGGACACCAAACAGGTGTCACCAAACAGGTGTCACCGAACACGGACACCACGCAGGTGCCACCGTGGCCGCCACGCACGGGTGTCACCCCCAGCCCAGTGGGACAAAGGGCACCGTGGGAACGGGAAATGTCACCCAAGGGAACAGCCGGGAATGGCACCCGCGGGAATTCCCCTCCCACAGTTCTGGGATTCCCCATTTCCAAAATCCCAAAATCCCCAAATGTGTCCCCAGCCCCATCTGGGGATCCACATCCCCGGAATTCCTCATTCCCAAAATGCCCAAAATGTGTCCCCAAAATGTGTCCCCAAAATGTGTCCCCAAAATGTGTCCCCAGCCCCATCTGGGGATCCACATCCCCAGGATCCCTCATTCCCAAAATGCCCAAAATACCCAAAATGTGTCCCCAGAATGTGTCCCCAGCCCCATTTGGGGATCCACATCCCTGGGATCCCTCATTTCCAAAATCCCAAAATGTGTCCCCAAAACGTGTCCCCCAAATGTGTCCCCAGCCCCATTTGGGGATCTACATCCCCGGAATTCCTCATTCCCAAAATGCCCAAAATACCCAAAATGTGTCCCCAAAATGTGTCCCCAGCCCCATTTGGGGATCCACATCCCTGGGATCCCTCATTCCCAAAAAAAGTCCCAAAATCCAGCGTGTCCCCAGCCCCATTTTGGGATCCACATCCCCAGGATCCCTCATTCCCAAAATCTGTCCCCAAAACGTGTCCCCAGCCCCATCTGGGGATCCACATCCCCAGAATTCCTCATTCCCAAAATGCCCAAAATGCCCAAAACGTGTCCCCAGCCCCATTTGGAACCACAGGACCTGTTTCCTTTCCAGACTTTTATTTCCCACCCTTTAAAAAACCCCAAAATAGTAAAAAAACCACCATAGTATAAAAATACAGAGCGAGGGGGACAAGGGTGAGGGGTGGGATGGGGGGCTCCCAGGAATCCTAGGGGAGGGTTCTGGGGGGGAGTCCCCTCAATCAGGTGGGGTTCCCAGGAATCCTGGGGAGGGTTCTGGGGGGCTCCCCTCAATCAGGGGGGTTCCCAGGAATCCTGGGGAGGGTTCTGGGGGAGTCCCCCTCAATCCAGGTGAGTTTCCCAGGAATCCTGGGGGAGGGTTCTGGGGGGGCTCCCCCTCAATCAGGGGGCTCCCCTCAATCCAGGGGGGTTCTGGGGGGGGTTCCCAGGAATCCTGGGGAGGTTCTGGGGGGGGTCCCCTCAATCCTGGGGGGCTTCCCTCAATCCAGGGGGGTTCTGGGGGGTTCCCAGGAATCCTGGGGGAGGGTTCTGGGGGAGTCCCCTCAATCCTGAGGGAGGTTCTGGGGGGTCCCCTCAATCCAGGGGGGGGTTCTGGGGGGGTTCCCAGGAGATCCTGGGGGGGGTTCTGGGAGGTCCCTCAATCAGGGGGACCCCCCTCAATCCAAACTGATCCCACGCTCTCCAGCGCCTCCTTTGCCCACTGGGGGGCACCGCCCCGCCCGTACATCACGTCCATGAACTCCCATACGAACTTCGGGGGCGCCGCTGCTGATGCTCTCCTGATGGGAGCCCATCAGCTTCATCTGCGGGGGGTCCCCGGGGAGTTAGAGGGCGCTGGGACCCCAAACCCCGAGCCCCCCAAACGCCCCCAGCCCCACCTGGTGGCTGATGTTGTGCAAGGGTCAGCAGGTGCAAGCGCCCGGCGCGTGTTGGAGGCTGGCAGCAGAGGCGTGCAGAATGCAGCCCGGGAATACCTGGGGGGGGATTTTGGGGGGGGGGTTTGAGGGTTCAGCCCCACCTAGAGCACCCAAAATCCCCCCCAGGCCCCCACCCACCTCTGGCAGGTGGGGGCAGCATGATCAGAGTCGATGGGGCCGGAAATCTTTGGCCCGAGGTGGTGATTTTTTTTGAGGCTGCAGGGATCCCCAGGGCACCAGGGCAGAACGGCAGCTGCAGTGGGGGGGGGGGGGGGCAGGGGGGGGGTGTAGGGTCCCCCAAACCTTGGGGAGGGATCAGGGGTCCCCAAGCCCCCAGCCCCCACTCCACGGCAGTCCGGGTGGGGAAGGCATGGTCGAACATGTCATAGCCCAGCGCCCACGCACACCACCAGGTCCGTGAGCGTAGCTGGAGGGGAGTTCGGGGATTTAGGGGGTGATCCTGGGGGTCTCCCCCAACTCAGGGGGGGAGCTCAGGGGGGGCTGAGGGGACCCCCGGACTCACCCACGCCCATCAGGTAGCGGGGCTTGTCCCTGGGCAGCAGCTCGGGCGCTGAATTTCACCGTGCGCCAGAACGGCATGCCCATCCTCGCCGCCGCTGAGACCCCCGATGGCAAATCGGGCACATCCCGGCTGGGTCATGGCTGGGGAACGGGGTGGGGACCCCCAAAATCACCCTGGGACCCCCAAAATCACCCTGAACCCCCAGATCATCCCTGGAGCCCCCCTGAACCCACCCCGGGTCCCCAATGGCAAATCCGGGCACATCCCGGCTGGGTCATGGCTGGGAAGGCAGGGAGTGGGGACCCCAAAATCACCCTGGGACCCCCAAAATCACCCTGGGACCCCCAAAAATTACCCTGGGACCCCCAAAAATCACCCCTGAACCACCCTGGACCCCTCTGAGTCACCTCAACCCCCCCTGAACCCACCCCCGGGTCTCCGATGGCAAATCCGGGCACATCCCGCTGGGTCATGGCTGGGAGCGGGGGTGGGGACCCCTAAATCACCTGGGACCCCCCAAAATCACCCTGAACCCCCAGATCATCCCTGAGCCCCCTGAGTCACCCTGAGACCCCCAATGGCAAATCCGGGCACATCCTGCTGGGTCATGGCTGGGAAACAAGGAGCGGGAGCCCCCCAGGGACCCCCCAAATCATCCCTGAGCCCCCCTCAAATCGCCCCTGAACTTCCCAGGACCACCTGAGCTCCCCCCAGCCCCTCCCGGAGCTGCCCCAGGACCCCAGAGCCCCTCCCAAGCAGGGAGGAGGGAGGGTGAGAAGGCCCAGGGAATGAGGGTGAGGAGAAGGATGAAGGCCCAGGGATGAGTGTGAGGATGATGAGGAAGGTGCAGGGATGAGGATGAGGAAGCTGATGAGGGATGATGAGAGGAGCAGGATGAAGGCCCAGGGAGGAGGATGAGGAGGATGAGGAGGAGGAGGATGACATGGAGGCTGAGGAGGGCCCAGGGATGAGGGTGAGGGTGATGAGGAAGGTGCAGGGATGAGGATGAGGAGGATGAGGAAGGCCCAGGAATGAGGATGAGGGGGCTGATGAGGATGATAAGAGGAGGACAGTGAAGGCTCAGGGATGATGAGGAGGATGATGAGGAGGAGGCTGAGGAAGGCCCAGGGAGGAGGATGAGGAAGGCCCAGGGAGGAGGGTGAGGAGGGTGAGGATGATAAGGATGATGATGAGGGATGATGAGAGGAGGAGGGTGAAGGCCCAGGGATGATGATGAGGATGATGAGGGAGGATGATGAGGAGGATGATGAGGGAGGGCCCAAAGGGAGGGAGGATGAGGCTGATGAGGATGATGAGAGGAGGAGAATGAAGGCCCAGGGAGGAGGATGAGGCTGATAAGGATGATGGTGAGGATGATGAGAGGAAGAGGATGAGGCTGATGAGGCTGATGAGAGGAGGAGCATGGAGGGCCCCGGGAGGCTGATGCTGAGGAGGAGGATGCTGCTAAAGAGCCAGCACCTCAGGCAGCTAGCGCCGAGCGCTGCTCAGCCCCCCTGCAGGATGGCGAAAGAGCAGCTGCTGCTGCGGGCGAGGCGTGGGCGACCAGGCAGCGATCCAGCCAGCGGACCGACCTGGGGGGGAGAGAGAGGGGGATATGGGGGGATATGGGGGGGGATATGGGGGGCTCTGAGCCCCACACAGCTGATCCAGCCAGCGAACTGACCTGGGGGGGAGAGAGAGAGGGGGGAGAGAGAGGGGATATGGGGGGGATAATGGGGGGCTGTGAGCCCCACACACTGATCCAGCCAGAACTGACCTGGGGGGAGAGAGAGGGGGGGATATGGGGGGCTGGGAATGGATCTGGGGGGCTGTGAGCCCCCACACAGCGATCCAGCCACAGGATGGACCTGGGGGAGAGAGAGAGGGGGGGGATATGGGGGGCTGTGAGCCCCACACAGCGATCCAGCCAGCGAACCGACCTGGGGGGAGAGAGAGGGGGGGATATGGGGGGGGTCTGGGGGGGGCTCTGGGGGGGGATATGGGGGGCTGTGAGCCCCACACACTGATCCAGCCAGCAGATGGACCTGGGAGAGAGAGAGGGGAGATATGGGGGGGCTGGGAATGGATCTGGGGGGCTGTGAGCCCCACATGACATCCAGCCAGGGAATGGACCTGGGAGAGAGGGGATATGGGGGGGCTGGGGGGAACCTGGGGGGTTCCAGGAGAGTCCTGGGGGGGGGGTTCTGAGGGGGTCCCAGGAGGGCGGGTTCTGGGGGCTTCCAGTAAGGTCAGGGGATCCTGGGGGGGTGTCTAGGGGGGACATGGAGGGGTCTCAGTGGGGTCCAGGAGAGTCCTGGGGGAGGTGTCAGGGGGTCCTGAGGGTTCCAGAAGAGTCCTAGGGGGGGCTCTGGGGGCTTCCAGGAGAGTCAGGGGGTCCTGGGGAGGACCTGAGGGGGTCACAGGAGGG